>PVKS010004390.1:0-93804 GCA_004027875.1 Aplodontia rufa | reverse complement strand
CTCCTTCTCCTTCTCCTTCTCCTTCTCCTTCTCCTTCTGACCCTGATTGGAATTTCATCTTGGCATTTAATTTTCATTGGTTTTCATGGCTAATGGGAAGCCCAGACCTCTTCTTTCCCAGACTTCCCATTCACCTTCTTCCTGCAGGTGAGATCCACTCAAACTCTTTCAAAGGACAGCCAGTGGACATGCCTATAAGCCCCTGGACAAGATGCAGCTCTTCACCTTTTTAAAATAGGTCTTCCGAGCCTACCTCAAAAGCTGTTCTAACCTAAACTCCCACCTGCTTCAGCTTAAGCCTCTTGATCGGCCCCCAGAGGAGATGAAGCAAAGCTGTGTGATCTTCGAGTATAGGAAGGCAGCAGCCAGTCTCTTCGTGCAAGCCAGGATGCCACATTGTCTGAATGTGAGGTCTGGGGTATGACCTTGAGAGGTGTCTGGAGCCTATGGCCTGCACTCAATCAATGGAGAGGGGAGTGAGCTCTTCATGGACCCATAACTTGTCTGTGCACTCTTTCCTGGATATTTGCACCTTATATAGAAATGGTCATTGGATGATTCTCAGGACTGTGAGGCAGTCTCACTGAGGATCACAGAGGCGGCCAAGTATGCACTGAGACTTCAGGGTTCTTGATAGAGTCTTATATAGGAAATAAAGACTATAAAACCAGAAAGGATCTTATGTACTAAGAGCAAGAAACAACCAGTCACACTATTTATCACAAAACTCCACTCGGACTAGAGCTGTTTCCAGAATTCTTTTTTCTTTTTTTTTTTCATTTTTCTTTCTTCTAAAGAGAGAGGGACAGTGAGAGAAAGAGAGAAAGCGAGAAACAATTTTATTTAGTTTTTCATGTGCCTTTCGTTGCTCCTAGACTTCACCGTGTACATGGTGTTGGGGCTTGAACCCATGTACTCACGCATGCAAGGCAAGCTCCATAACCACTTAGCCACCGGTCCAGCCCCTGTTTCCAGAATTCTTATGAATCCTTCTTGGAGACAAGAACTACAATCGAGTCTTCACCTCTGAGTCTGCAACCTGGGGAGATTGCAGAGGATGCACAGGTCTGATTGACACAGCCCTTCAGTCTGTGCCACCCACAAGAGGCTGATAAACTGAGTCAGTCACCTGAAGCCCAGCCTGTGTCCTGAATCTGGGTTTCAACTCAGGGGTGAGCTTGAGAACACTTGGCTTCTTCAGATATTTCCTTTATCGTGGTCAAGTGCTGTTGGTTAGGAAGTCTCCTCTGTACCCTTGCTCTGAAGAACTTCATTTGGAATCATTGCCAAGGATTCCAAATTGGTACATTCTTGGCAAGCCCTGACTCAATGGAGGGAGAACAAATCTAGCTGAGTGTTACTCACTTGAAGTCTGATGCTCAGTGAAACAGGCACCAAGGCTCCTCGGGTTCTGAGAGTTCTCCTCAGGTGGATGGAAAAGGTGGGAAGGCTCCTGAAGAGATTAGACTGTAGTAGGTGGCACTCAGCTACCTGGACTTTGGTAGAGGCACCTGGTGTCTCAGTGTGCATTCCCACTGGGGTGTTTTGTATTTGTGTTCTCTTCATTTAACTGAGAAAAACTACAGTCTTGTATTTTGAATACGAGATTCCCTAAGCATCACCCATCTTTTCTCCTCAGGACTAGGTAGCCATGCAAATCTCTTAAAAAGGAGCTGCAGCTGTAGACAGCTAGTTGCATTCCTCATCTCAGAGAGGTGGAAGTTGAATAAGTGGAGACTGAAATCCCATCATGGCTTTCTCCAGGTCCTCAACCCCATATTGAGGCTGAAATCAAGTCAGCTCCTAGATCAGGAGTAGAAGAGTTCATCTCTCCACCACCTCTGTGCTGTCCCTTCTTGGTTTGCAAAGTAAGACATTACACTTGGTTAAGAGCATAGGTGTGGGGCACTCTAATAACAAGATCGTTAATTGGGTCACTTTGGAACCTTAACTAAGCTTTTGAGTGTAACCCTCTCTTTTCTATTAAGGAGATAATGACAAAACCTTTGTCATGTGGTTGTAAGAAAAACTGTGATAAACCATCAGTCCAGGGCCAACCCACACTGGGACTCTGCAATGCTATTGGTGCTATTGCCATTGCCCTCCTTTCTCTTAGACCTCAATCCTTTGTTCCACTGACCTATGGGTTTCCTCTAGGGCTTTGCACCATTCCCCAAATCTACCTTCTTCCCATGGAAATTTGAAGAAAGAGAAATAGCCAGCGGCAGTGTTCCAACTGGTATTCTGTGGAAATGGGTTATGGTGTGCCTGAGAACATTTATTCCCATCGGTAAGTGGGGTGGTCAGGAAGCTAAGCATGGCCCTCAGGTCGGTGCAGCTTCTTGAGGGAGCCTCAGAATGCTGTCAGCACAATGGTACCTACTACATAAAGGGTTGGGAGGCATCTGAGGTAGAGTGCAGATGTAAGACCACAAAGACCCTCACACCAGGCAAAAGTCACAGTCCATGCAGGCTGAGCAAGGCTAAGTGTCTCAGGAGAGGGGCCTTTTGTAGTTCCAGGAGTGGGAGGCTCATGGGCACGTTTGTAATCATGAGTCTGGGAGAGACAGGCAGTGAAGAGCTGCTGAGGAGAATGCTTCCCACTTGAACTTAGAAATTGCCCTTTTTCCCTGGACGGTGCCTTGATGTCAGCAATTTTCTTGCCTAGATTTTTTGCATGGTTTGACCTCAAGTTTCTGTGCTTTCTTCTTGTCCTACCATCACTTTCTTAGAGATAAACCATCCTTTCTGGATGCTAAAAACAGGAAGAATTCTGATTCTTAGGAGTTATGTCCTCCCAGACTATTTTCCCATCTTTGTGAGCGGCCCTGGGTTCCCGAGAAACATCTCTCATTTCAAGCCTTTTCAAGGTCCTGTAAGAACCTCCTTAATGCCTCCAACCATCCCTGCTGAGTTCTCAGCAGAGATGTCTGAAAAGACGTCAAACAAATCTCCTTCTAGTCATACATAATTTGGTGGGGGTGAAGAAACCCCACAGAGTCACCTCGTTCAATGACCTGGTGGACGTCTCTCTCAGTGCAGCAAGGCTGGCCTTGGTGGAGACGTGGTTAGAGACCCCTGCAACCCTGTGTCTTGCATCTCACTCTTCCTCCAAGAAATGTGTTATGGGGAGTTGTGGGAAGCATGCCTCTAAGAAAAACAGCATTCCAAAATCTCCATCTCACAGCCATTGCCAAGATAGTATCTTATGGGTTAAAAAAAAGCATGAAGTCCAAACCTAAGAAGAAAGAGAAGTCAACTGGAAATATAAGAACTAACCACCTAATTAGGATAATTTTATGTTCAGAGAAAGAGGCAGCACTTTACACAGCTGGAGAGAACCTTCTGGAACTCCTCATCTCGTAGGTTGGATTGAACTGAAAAATTAAAGAGGCTGCAGAAGTCAGAGAATTTTAACAGGTCATTAAGCAGAGTTGTTTTAAACCAGCATTTATTTAACATCTAACATGTACCATGAACTTTACTGAACATTACTTCACAAATTTAGTTTGATTTCATTTTCTATAATTTAGAAGCAAATAATATTACCATTTCATGGATGAGGTTCATAGAAGTTAAGGAACACATCTAACTGAGTTGTGTACCTGGGAGTCAAGTATATCTATCTAACTCCAAAGACTATGATTCTTCAACTATTCTAAAAAAATTCTAAGGCAGATAAAAATACATGGAGCAATTTCTTAGCTTAACTTTGTGGGTTGATATTAGTGGAAAGAGCAAGGCTGCCATTCATTTATTTCTGCCTTCTTTCATTCCTGTTTTCATTCTCTCAGTAAGTATTTAGGCACTCTGTACATGGGCACAACATGTCCCTTAGGTCTATGGTGTAACATAGGCCACTAGGTTTATTAATACCTATTATAAGAAAATGCCTTGGCTGCCTGACTCATGTAAAGGCAGTAGAAAGAGATGCACACAAAGAATCAGAAGACTTGGGCTCCTAGACATATTTCTGCCCCCTGAATTATGTCAAATTCTGTCATCAATTTATTTTCTAACCAGTAGTGTCACCTCTCCCTGATGGGATTCTGGTGTGGTTGGTGTGGTTTTTGAGTGGGTAGAATGCCTACAGTTTTCTGTCTCCTAACCCTCTCATCAATGCTCTTTGTCTAGCAAGGAGCCTGTGCTACCCATGACCCTAGCAAAGCCAATAGCTCCATCCATGCCCTGGAACCATCTCTTGATGGGATGTGTCTTTAGTAGCACCCTTTCTCTTGAAGCATCATCTTTATTTTCTCTCTATTCTGGATCATTTTCATCAGCATTCATACATGCTATGATTTCTCCTTTCTTAAAAATAATAACTTCCTCCAAACCCACTCCTCTCACAGCAATCTCCATTTCTCTCTTTCCCTTTACAACAAAACTGTGAAAGATGTCTACCATCACCTCCTCCAATTTCTCTCCTCTATTCTGTGTTCAACCCATTCCAATCAGGATTTTTTTTCTCCTACCACACCAAACCTCTAAGCATAATTACCCTAACCCTAATGGTCATCCCTAGTTCCTCATACTGTTTGACCTATTGACATCTGGTCTGTTTGTTCACTCCTCCTTGAAATACTGTCTATAAACATGGCTTCACTAGTTTTCCATTAGACGTTCTAGTCGTTTTGTTTAAAGTTACTTTTGTTGGTTCCCTTTCGTCTACCCAAACTCTAAATGCTGGAATGCATCAGAGCTCCATCCTTGGAGTACTGTCTTCCACCCTGATGCACATTATCTTAAAGAGCTCATCCAGTCCTGTGGCTTTAACTGCCATCAATGCCTTCTTTCTACTCTGTTCCAGATCTATATATTCTCTGATGCCTGTTTGACTTACTGGACCTATGACAGACATCACAAAGTCAATGTGTCCAAGGGAAGTTGCTAAAATACTCTCTCAATCCTACTTCCCCAAATTTGTCCAGAATTCACTACTTTTCACCATCTGCAATGCAATACCTTGGCCCCAGCCATCACCTCTTGCCTGAATTATCACAATAGGCTCCTAATTATTTTGCCTGACTCTGCAGTTGTCTGTCATTCTCTATTTTCAGCACATCAGTCCAAGATCCTACTCAAAACCCTCAGATGCTTCCTGGGTCCCTCAAGGTTAAAGCCCAGGCTCTCACTCTGGCCCATGGACTCAGGCTGACCTGGCTCCCTATTTCCCCTGTGACCTCATTTCCTTCTACTCTCTATTTGTTGATTCTGCTCCAGGTACCCTGTTTGCCACTGTTTCTGACATACTTCAAGCATGTTTCTGCTCCAGGGCCTTTGTATTTGCTTCTCTTTCTGCATAGCATGTTCTCTCTCTTGCCCCTCCATATCCACATGGTCCCCACTTCCTCTTACCGAAATGTCCCTTTTTTAGTAGGGTATTTTTCAGTTTTATCCCTATGAATTTTTATAACCCCATTCCCTCCTTTATTATTTTTCCCCTCCAAAATAAACCACCCTCTTTACTTGTCTTTAACTACCTATTTCTTTTCTTTGTCTCATATGTGGTCCATCTCCACAGTAGACTATAGGCCAAATGAGGGCAGGGAACTTTGGTGGGTCTATTTATTCCTGTAGCTTCAGTACTTGGTATATCACATATGCTAAAAAAATCAGCGGGTGAGTCCATTGGACACTGAGAAAAGAAAGAAAAGCCAAGAGCAGAACAATTGCCTACCTCACAAAAATCAGCTGAAAAACACCAAAGTCCATAAAAATGCAAAATCCTAACATGGAGGAGTGACTAAATGCTATGTTCTATACCTCTGAATCTTGTCTATAAAGTGCTTAATAGAGTAAAATATCTGCTATTCTCTTCTGGGGACTGGGTAGGAGAAAATTGCAAATATTGCAAAAGTATAAGGTGAAGGCCAATGATAAATTAACTGGGATATTGCTTATCGTGCTTTGATATCAGCAATAATAAAACAATACAAGCCCTGAGTCAAGCCCCATTATGGGAATTCATCCACCCAGGCTTACTCTGGAGGCAGTGTGGCTCTGCTTTCCAGTCCGTCTGTGAAAATGTGGGCTGGTGTTCAGGAGCTGAGCACTTCTCAGCCTCCACAGAGGCTGCCTGTGGGATTGCATGTGCTGAGGGGTGAAAGCAGGAGGACCCAGTGAGTTTCACATCACACAACAGATCCATTTGCCAAGGGGATCTGAAAAATGGGTGCTAATTGTGGACTTGCTAGACCAGCAGCAAGGGAGATCTTTGATGGGGAAGGAGAAGTATGGATGGTAAGAAAAAGAAAACTAAAACTCCATGTAAGTGGTTAAAAGGTGCAGAGGGGCTTAACACCTGGACTTTGCACTTGAAGTTGCTCCTCCCCAAACCTCCACTGAACATCTGACAGTCAACAGAGCACTCCATGTATTGTAGGTCCCTGGCCAGTGGTTGTCCACACCTCCTACATCTTCCTTCTGTCTACCCTGGCTCTGGAGGCTCCTGGTTCTTTCCTTCAATCTTTAATCTTGAACTTGCACTTGCTGTTTACCCTTGCTGTTCCCATTTCTGTCCAGGTACTGTTTGAGGATTTGGGGTCAGGCTTCCTCTCTGGATCCTCCCCATCCTGCCTTCTGAACACCCCACCAGTCTCCAGCCTTAGAACTCGAATCCTCATAGAGGAAAGGAGCAGGAAGTCCAGGACCAGGGGATTTCTAGAAGGGCTCGCGTGTGCTCCTCTGGCAGGGAGTGTATGTACACTGGGCAGCCAGGGTCAGCTCATCTTACCAGCATCTCCTTGTTCTTTGTCTAATTCAACAAACTCCATGACAACGCAAGCCCTGTTTGGCTTACCTGATCTTCCAAACCCCCCTGTTAACAACGCACTTAGCCAAATGTGATGAGAGCCTGAGCCTTCAGTCCCTCCCTGTGGACTCCTTTGATGTCTGCATTACAGTACAGGTGTGGGGTAAAATCTCCCCTGGAGACAACTGGGGAGGGGTTTGGAGAGTGTGAAGTGGGGTTGGGTGGAGAGCCAGTCTCTGCCCTTACGGGAAGCTATGGTTCAGGTGAAAACAGTGACTGGTTGTTGTTGTTTATTCAGTGGGAATGTACCTTGCTGTTCTAAGATCTTTTTTATTTTTAGGGCAATTAATGCAGTGGGTTATGTGAGTCATTCAGGACATCTGACAGTTCTCTGTGAGACTTTCTTATTCTTCCTGATTCTCAATACAGATGGACACTAAGTATGCAGTTTTGGGGGGTCTTTCAACCCCCAAACTTAGACTTTTCTGAGCATGACAAATACCCATAATATGCTAATTATAAAATAGTAATCAACTATTTCCTAGGCCCCCTGACTTATGCTGTTTTTTTAATCATTATTCTTTGTAATATTGAATATCTTTTGTTTTATTGTTCTTCTTATTTGCACTTCCTGTGTAAGGAGTGTTACACCATTTCGGAAGCATTTTCTCATACACAATTGCATGGACTCACAGAGTCCTGCCAGGGATGCAGTGAAGGTGTAGTCAGTGGAGAGTCCTCCCGAAGATAGTCACACCCAGATGCCGAGGGGCTCAAGGACTGGACTACGTCAGGATGGGATCCCAGGTCCTCTGACTCAAGGCCCAAGGCTTTCCCAGCAGGGCATGCCATCTCTTGATTGCACTCAGGATGGCATTTGACCCTCAGAGCATATGAGTGTGTACAATAATAGACCAATGATAAAAGAGATCTGCAGCACCAAGCAAGCTGCTCCCTGATGTCAAGGAGTACTGGTATCATCCCATCCCTACTCCTTTCTCTCCAACGACCTCCCTTCAACAGAATCAATCTCCCCTGTCTCTGTTCTCCTGCACCATGTAATTCAAAAGTGCTAGGAAAACACTTAGAAGATTGTAGTACAGATTGGTGTAAAAGGGGGACTTGGTTGAGACTAGAATATGACAACTTTGAGGTTAAGCAACACTCCCCTGGAGGCCTTCTCTGTGCTCTGGGCAGAGAAAATCACTCGAACTGTCACGAGACATTCAGGGACTCTGTTACAGGTGTCAAGCAACATCCTGTGATTTCCCTGGGGCTCAGAAGCTCTATGGGAAATAATCTGAACCTGTACTTTATTCAGAATTCAGAGCTTCATAGACTTATCTGATCGACTGAACAGGGAAGAGTCCCCATAGAAAAGACAACAGAATGGAAACCTGTAGAAAGAAATTTCCACCGATGAATACTGAGCCTGACAGAGTAAGCGAGGCTCTGCCACAGGGTCTGAGGGCTAGGGGCACATGGGCTATGGGTGTTGAGTGAGGCTACACTGGAAGCCATCTGCACCTTGTCACCCTCCGCGTCCTCCAGGGAATTGATGCCCCTTGTGGGAGAAGAGAAGAGGCAGGAGCTCTGAGCAGTTCTGTATCTCAGCACCTCTGCTGGCGCCCCCTGAAGGGTCTGAGTTCTGAAAGAGTATTCCCACCAACTACAGAGAGTGGCCATCAGTAGAGTTTGGCAAACAGACATTAAGGAAATATCTAATTGCACTTCTGGAGAGGGTGCAAGTGCCCTGTGGCCACCCACAGCTGTGTACAAGCTGGTGATTAACTCCAGGGACTTCCAAATTCCAGAGATCTATGGAGAAGTGAGGGAAGTCTGAATGAACCAACAGTCACCAACATGACTTATATGTGACATGCTCCAGCATTTTGGGGTATACTTATAGACACCCCAGAGTGAGGAAGACCTTGGTGGCTACAAGGGAAACTGTAGAACAGTTGCACTGAAGACTTCCAAGCTGAGGTTGCCTTTCTTATGTGTTTTCCCCCCTAAGCTTTCAGAGTCCCAAGATAGGAAGTGTGCTTATGGGCAGAAAGTACTCAATGACAATGACAGATACTGCATTCATGGGTGAGACCTCATCCTTGCCTCTGTGACATTTTTTAAAGTTTATTTATTTTTACAGTTGTAGTAAAATATGCATAATATAAAATGCACATTTTAATGATCTTTAAGAGTCCATTTGAACGGCATAAAAGTTATTCATATTGTTGTGCCACCATCACCTCATTTATCTCCAGAACTTTTTTATCTTCCCCAAACAGAACTTGTGTACCAATTAAGCCCTACCTCTCCTTTACCCCTTCCCCCAGCTCCAGGCAACCAACATTCTGCTTTCTTTCTCTGTGAATTGGGCTGTTCTGAGTTTCTCATGTAAGGGGAGTTCATGCCAAATTTGTCCTTTTTTGTCTGATTTATTGCATTTAACACACTGTCCTCAAGGTTCTGCTTTGTTGTGGCATGTATCAAAAAATTTCTTCCTTTTTAATTTAAATAACATTCCATGTTGTGTGTGTGTGCACGCGCATGGGCGCGCATGCGTGCACATGCGCACGCACGCGTGTGCCACATTTCATTTATCTATTCATTGGTCAGTGGACTCTTGGGTTACTTCTTTTTTTTTCTACTGGTGCTAGGAATACAGGTATAGAAATATCTATCTCTGTGTTTTTTTGCACATTATTTTTCACATCTCCATCCCATCACCCTCGCAGCTCTCTTCACTTTACTCTTACCCATATTTCTGATCTCACCTTTAAAGTCCCTCTCTCCAGGGAGCCTTCCTTGAAACTACAGACCAATTTGACTGCTTCTGCCAGGTGCTCCGTGGTTCTCCAAAACACGGTTTACTGGTTTTGCCTGTTGGTCTTTCCCATGAACCTGTCAACTTCCTATCAAAAACACTCTAGCTGTCTAGTTCACCATTATATACCAAAAGTCTTGCAGAGTGCCAGGACCATCAGAGGCGTAAGACAATTGTAGATTGGCAGAACATATTCAGCAAGTGAGGCAAGGAGGGAGACTGCAATGTCCACACCTGTAGGCATTCTGGAAGGCTCCCATCCTTGTACGGGTCTTCCTGCTTGACCATGGCTCCTCCTCTAGGTATTTGAAGAGGGCTTATATTATGTGCTATCCTAAGGCTTAAGGACATGCCATGCCAAAGCTCTTTAAGTTGTATTTCTTGAATTTCAGGAACATCCAGACCAGTTGAGGATGCAAGGGCTTCATCCGGGGAACAATGTGAGGAGAATGTGATGAAGTAGCATAATGAGTGGCAGAAGCACATTCAGAAAGTGGAGGAAGCATTAGTTTTCTGTAGCTGCTACAACAAAGATCACAGACTCAATGGCTTAAAATAGTTAATATTCCTGCTCTTACATTTCTGGTTGCCAGAAATCTGAAAAATCAGTATGTTGGTCTGACTGTATTCCTTCTGGAGGCTTCAGATGTGAATTTGTTTCCTGCCATATCCAGAAGTGAGTGGATGCTGCATTCCTTGGCTCATGGCCATTTCCTCCATCTTCAAAGCACATCACCCCAACCTCTGATTCTCTTGTCACATCTCCTTTTCCTGAATTTGACTCTCATGTGTCTTATAAGGGCACCCCTGATTACCCTGGGTCCATCCAGATAATTCTGGATAATATCCCATGTCAAGGTCCTTAAAGGCAACTGTGATGTCTCTTTTGCCAAGAAAAGTAACATATTTGCAGCTTCCAGGGAGTAGCAGGGGTGTCTTCAGGGACCGTGACTCTGTCTACCATGGGGATTTGAGCCTATTTGGGAAGGGCAGACTTTGCTCAGGGTGAGACTTGCATGCATACCTTAAGCAGATTCAGGAAAGCTTAGGAGACTCTTCAGATATAAAGGGTGCAGGAAACGAGTGAGGCTTGGGAGATAGATGTTGGGACCATCATTAGTTGATAATAAAATATTTTGGTGAAGGAGGTATACGGTAAACTTGAGAGATACTAAGGAAGTTTGTTGAGGTCTCCGAGGCCCTGACACGAGGCCTGGCTCCGATGGTCATAAATACCCTATGGAAGTTTCTGTAGAGGAGGCCTGCACTTTCTCAGCTGGGTCCACTTCGGATCACCTCTCAGCATCCTTTTTACATGCTTTTTAACAAGCACTGAGATGGAAGAGGAATAAATCTCAGATCCTTATGTGAGCATTTCAGCTGTCCATAACAATGAGTCAATAAAAGTGACACCCAGGAGCTGGAGGGCCATGCTTCAGAGAGGTGCTCGGCCCTGAAGTTTGGTGGCCTGCACTGGGCTGACTTCTGCAAGAAAACTGTGCAGCCAGCTGCTTCTGGAGAGCCCGAAGGCGTCCCGTGTCTCCATGAGTTACCTTTGCGTGGCTGCCCCATCAGCATGCTGTAGAACAAGGCCTGACTAGAGTGGGGGAGAGACAGGAATGGAATCTTGTATCTGCTCTGATTTCCTTTTCCCTTGTCCTCAGCCTACGGATAGGGCCAGTGGGGATGCAGCAGCTGCTGAGCTGCTGTGAAGGTCTCAGCGCTTTTTGTTGCCAGAATCCCAATCCCTGCACCACCTGGCTAGGGACTTTGGGGAGAATGTGAGGTGGGGGCAGTGTAAGCCCTCAGCTAAGTGGTCATGGTGCCCTCTGGTCCTCCTGCTTCTTCCCCCTCCCCATCTTCTAAGCAGCAGCCAACACCCAGGGCCTGTCTGCTGCTGGTCTGCTCTGATCCTGTTTAGGCCTCACCCTGTCCAGATTTGCACGGTAATGCTGACAACTGATCCTTATGGGTTCCAGCCCTCAATTTCGTCCTCATTAAGAGCTTTTCTACTTCCTGCAGCCTAAAACTCCATAGTTAACTGTATCCTGGACCTGACTTCATAGTCCAAGTGGTGACCACCTTAGCTTAACCCATCACAATCCTCTTGGTCTGGGAATCCCTTCTTAAGATCCCTACAGCTTGTCCCTTTGTTCCTCTCTAATTCATTCTCTTGTGGCAGAATTAAAGCATATATTGGAGAATTTTATTTCCTACCCAAACACCCCCATGGCTTTTCCTTTTGCTCAGAATAGAATCCAGCATCCTTGGGCCCTGCGCCATCTGTCCCTTAATCTTACCTCCTTCCACCCTCGCTTTCCCCATACAGCTGCCCTCAGCCTTCACTCTTGCTACTGCCAGCAATAGCATTCTTCCAAGTCTCAGAATGGCTCACTCCTCCACTCTGTCGGCCTCTGTGCAAACGTGACTCTCACAGAGGCTTTCCCAACACCCATGTTGGCGACAGAGCTCCCTATCGCTTATCTTTAGTACATTCATTGACACTTGACATTCCTTATATGACAGTGTGTCTTATGTTCCTCTGTCTGCACCTCTACAAGGTATGCTCCATGGAGGCTGGGTGTATGTTAGCCACCGCTGTGTCCTCAGTGCCTGCCCAGAATAGATATTTAATAAAGATTTATTGAGTTTATAGGTGAGGGAATCATTTGCTTCTTAGACAATGACATCACATGTCAGGCACTGATAGATGGATAGTGTTTATGCCTTGGCCCCTGGAAGCTCATAGCCTCCTGAGCAAACATAGGGAAGTGTGATAAATGGTTTAAATGAAGCACCCAAAAAGTAGCATGGACATGCAAGGGAGATGGCAATTCATTTTTCCTCAAGGCCTGTGGAAGTATTAGAGAAAGGAGATGTATTTGAACTTTAGTTAAGCTGCCTCCTCTTCAGTCGAAGGTCTCTGAGTTGTACTACTAATTGGTTGCTCATAGTTCTTAACAAAAGCTTCAATCATCACAGATAAATCTACCCAGAGTTCCCAGTGATGCTCCCACTCCAAAAGTTTGGTAGAAAAATATCAGGGTCTGATATTGGCCCAAAAAAACTTCTGTGCATGGAACAGGTGGCCTCCCCAGACTCTAATCAAGGCCCAGAGTAGATGGCCACTATTTTGAGGACCATATCAGGACAGAGCATCCAAGTGGGCCACTTCTTGTGGGTCATTCAATCCTGAAGGCCAATGGTTCAGGCTGCAGGTGTTCCCCTTGCAGTGGCTGATGCTACCCCAGGAGGCCTGGCCTTATGTCCTGAGTGTGAGAGGCTGGAGTGAGGGGTTCCAGAAAAGCGTCTCTTGTCTGTGAGTGGCACTGGAAGGCTTCTCCACGTCACTTTCAAGAGTTGGTCTGAGCACTCTGGGGCGACCCTGCAGGTGACATCAGTTCTCCAGCATCAGGAAAGCCTTTACCTATTAGCACTACCACAGCTCCCTTGGAGGCAATGTTGCAGCAGGGGAGGCCCCCAGTGCTGAGGGTCACTCATGGTACTTGGAAGGAGAATGGCTAAAGCATCACAGCCACACCTGCCTGGCTGCCCTCCAGAATGGGCTCTGGAAACAGCCTCAACTCTGAACACAGAAGGACATATTCATATTCACCCCTCCCATTTGCCTTAGTGAGAGCACACACACCATGCAATTTGGTTCAGACAGCAGTCTTGTGAGGTAAAATAGTCATGTGTTTCACTGTGTTTTTGTTAGCATTTCCTCCATGTAGTTTAATATAGAAATTCTGGAACGCATGAAGGGGTACAATGAGTAACATAAGAATCATGTAATGCCAGTATGTAAAGTATATATGTTAGTATATATTTTTTTCTATTCTGGGTATTGGTATATTTTTATTAGTATATCTTTAACAAGTTTTTTTCTTCTTGAAGGAAAAATATATAAACAGATGCCAGCTTATGGCTCATTCTGTCCTAAAAAGAAAAAAACTCCAGCCAAGACTCACACTCCTATACCATAGCCCACGGAATTATATCTGAAACTCCTAGAATGGCTTATAGACCCTGATCTCTACCCAGTGTGGTTTCTGAGTTGCAAGCTACAGAGACAAGCTCAGGCAAAAATGAAAGTTTTCAGGAACATGGGATATCTTACTGAATTGAGGAAAAAAGCTAAAAACAGAATTTCACCAAGGACAGAAATTATAATATCACAAAATAATGGATTGAGAGCCTACTGCCACTATAATAAATGAACTTAGGCCATCTGGTGTCTTTCTTTCAATACACCCAAGATTCAAATTCCATTGAGCATCTGATTGGCCTAGATTACTTTATTTCTTTACAACTATGCCACAGAAAGACAGGGTGCCTGGCTTGACAGTCCTCCCAAAACTATATTTAATGGCAGACATGAGGTTTTCCAAGGCCAAATGGAATTTCTATGTTTTACAATATGTGAGAGACCAGGAAATTGACCCTAGGTTCATCCATCTTAAAATCTATTTTTTAATCACTAATGGGGGGTGTATATTATGTCTTTCCATGAAACACTATTAATTTCCCAATCTCACTTGATTTGGCAAACTCCCACATTATACTTTTTTATTTGTCTCAGCTTACACTTCTATGCTCTGAGATATCTTCCATTAACTTCCAACCGGAATATGGGCTAGGTCCCTCTATTTCATGTTCCCACTATATATATATTCCTATAAATTGTAACTTGCTTTGTAACTTGAGTAATGTTGATCATCTACAGAACCGTAGCACATGAGCTGGTACATAGAAAGTGTACCAAATCTTCCTCAGAAAATTTACATGAAGAAAAGGATAAAATAAGGCAAGAGTCAATGGAATTGATCTCAGAAAGGAAGAGACACATGATTGAGAAAGAACGTGGTCACTGGAATGAACATTCTCCACATAAAAGAAGCACTCACACCTATATACCTTGCCCCAAAGCACAAAGGACAAAATAATTGTAGAGAATGCTATGGATAACTGCAGCTTGAAGCCATTGGCCAAACTGTGCATCTCATGGCTTCCAGGAGGGCGGACTGTGGGTGGTGGGGGGCAGCTCTCAGCAGGGGTGTTCATCATTTAGCTAGAAGGCTAGAAAGAGGTTTTGCCTGCATTTGCAGTCATCTGAAGAAATCCAAGAATCTAGGACATGGAGCGGGATGCATGGCTCTGCTAATGTCTAGGACAAAAAAGAAGAGTTGAGTTCCATGGGGCTGTTGGGTTAAATCTGTTACTTGATGCTCTCAATGCTCACAAAATGTGCATGAATGTTCCCCAGCAAGCTAACGTAATGGGTCTTCGTAGGCAATAGCAAAGCCTAACATTCATGGAGAGCTCACTGTGTGCCAGGCACTGGGCAGAGGCACGTTCCATAAACTGTCTCACTTAGATCCTGTGGGGCACACTATCACCCAGGTTGGTCAATGGCCACGTACCCTTTCCAGTATTACATCTTTGCTGCAGTAGCTGGCTGAAAACTCCCTTTCCAAGAATGGTTTGCATTCTTGATGTGATTTTGGTTCATTGAATCAGGAGTCAGAACTTAAGTTCTTTATTGAGTTAAGCAGGAAGATTAGGAGTGACAAGTGAGCCATCCTTTTCCCAGGGCAGATCCAGTTAGTCTAACAGTTTGCACTTCTGATAATAACTTCCAGATTGCTGCATTTCAGGTATTCTTGGAGCCAACAAATCTGGTGGTTACCTGATCCCTTGGATTCTGTCTAAGGTGAATTCAGAAGTTTAGACAGTTACTTCCTATTTCCCCAATTTCTGACTGGCAGATGTAGGAGTTCTCTTAGTTGCTCAGTGCACGGGTGGCATTTTGGAATTCTTTACTAAAGACTGGGGCTAAAGCCTGGATCTCCTGTCATTCAGCAATTTTGTAAACAACTGGTTCCCTGCATTGAAATCCTTTTTTGCTTAAAGTACCTGGAGTGTTTCATCTATAGCAGAACACCGATTGAGCTGAGTAGTATTTGTGCCTATTTTGTAACTAAGAAATCAAGGCAGAGAGGAAATGCATACATCATTGAAGATCACAGAACCAGTACATGTGGAACTGAGGTTTGAACTCAGGAAGTTCGCCTGTTTTCATTCCATAATTTTTTATCGGCATCCTCTCTGCGCCATGCATTATGCTAATCTCTGGGGATATTGTAGCCAAAACAAAGTGGAAAATTCTTTCTTCTGGTTCTGAATTATAATAGAGAGTAAGATAGTTATAAGTACATTTAAATAGTGATGTATTTTGCTACAGGCTTGCATTGAAAAGAGGCGTGTAGCATTTAAAAACGGACAGTCGGTATCAAATGCAGCTTGCAAAAGAGCTGGTTGCTAAAGGAATTCAATTTAAATTTTGGTTTACATATAATTCAGGGAAAATATTGATAAAAATGAAAGGAGTAATGAGGAAAAAAGAAAGGACAGACTGAGTAGGTAAATAGTTAGCTCCCTTTCTGGCATGGAGCTCTTCGCTCTTCTTCCTGGCTTCCCACCGCCCCCAGACAACAGCATTAAGTAACTTTAGCACTTTTGTTCCCATTTGGGCTTCTGCCCTATGGATAAAGAAGACGGTAAGTTACGAGTAGGGAACTTGAAAGGAGAGAGCTTTTCCCCCCTGGAAATTCCTTTCTAGTGCTGAGACAGGAAGAACTTGGCAGTTGGGTCATGCGGGACATCTGATCACTGCTGACTGAGGAAGAAAGCTCTGGAGAAGCGAAAGATCCCCCCAACAGAGGTTTAGTCTGCTGCTGGCAGAAGAAAGACACCAGGGACATTAACATCTTGTAAAGTCACAGAAGCACTGGAGCCATAAATATGCCCTGGGAAGGAATTTTGATTCCCAATTTCAAGACTGAGAGCGACTTGAAAGAAATGTATTCAAGGTTACGGATAAAACTAAGGTGAGATAATCAATAATAATGAATAATTGCAGAGAGACACAAAGCTTCCTGGGGGACTAGGTTTTATTTTCTTTAAAGACTTGCTCTTTTGGACTATTGACATCCCTCTTTGGCATTTATTTATTTGAAGAATCATTTTTTACAAGAGCAAGGGGCTATATCTACTGGGTCCCCTGATGCCTATGCCACATGTTTATCTCTGGGGTAATGTGAAAGTATCGTGTCCTAATTGCTGTCCAGGACCTGAGAGGAAGTAAAGAATTTTGTGTGTGCTGAATTTGTGGGTCTTTGTGCAAAAATGACAGCAATATTATGGATTTTAAAGAAAACTAAGTAAAAAAGACTACTCTAAAAAGAATTCCTGAAGCAAATGTGGACTTGGAAGGTACTCAAGTGAAGCATATGTGCTGGGTAGATGGCTTCATTTGTTTTAAGAAGCAGGGATCTACGAGTCTTCGCTGTCAATTCATCAGTTGACATTTTCAGACACTTGCTATATATCACTCAGGAATTCCTCCTTCAATCACCCCACTCAATTCAAAATGTAGAGAGATGTGCTGAACACCTACTATCCATCAATGAAATGTGTATTCACTTCCTACTATGTGCTAGGTTCCGAGGGGTGACCAAGATGTCAGTCATATGACAGATGTTAGAAAACAAACATAAATGAAACCTTAGAAGACAATGGTGTCTTCGCTCCCCTTCCTGAGGGGGAATAATTCTCTTTTGCAGCATGGCAGTCAGGCTCCACCTCGTGACTTTGGCCAATGAAGTGTAAGGGAAAGGGATGTGTGTCACTTCCAGGCAGAGATTTTAAGAGCCAGCTCTTGCTCTACCACCGTCTCACATCCATTTTGCTGTGCTGACTGGCAAAGTTGCAGTAACAGCTCTTCTGTCATCCTGGCTCCTGGAATAGAGCACTATGGAACTGATTCCTAACTACGCTACAAGAGACATGTAGCAGGAGTGAGAAACAACCCCATGGCTCTGTAAAAAGCAGTGTTTGAGGCCACTTCTTACCAAAGTATAACTTAGCCTAATCTGACTTTACAAGACAGCTCTATAAAACTAACATTTATTGAGTACTTACTATATTCTGAGCATTGTGCTGAGGGCTTTATATGCATTACCTCATTGAAGTCTTATAAAAGCACCACGAGATATATATTATATTACATCTATTTTGCAGATGTTGAACTGAGTCCCAGAGCTAAGTTCAGACCATGCTGTTATTTTGGTGCTGGGGTAGAATTCAGAATCTGGTTTGCATGGATACAGAGTCTATGAGCTTAACTACTGCCCTAGACTATTTTGTGTTGCTATAACAAAATACTTAACACTGGGTGATTTATAAAGAAAAGATGTTTATTTTGCTCACAATTCTGGTTGCTGGAAACTTCAAACAGCATGGGACTGGTGTCTAGTGAGGTTTCTCCAGCTGCTATACAACATAGAGGATAGTTCACATGGTGGGAGAGGAAGCAAGAGAGCAGGCAGAGGACAGGCTCACTTTTTTATGACAACCCGCTGCTTTTCTTTTGTTTTGTTGTCAGACTGGGGATTGAACCCAGAGCCTTGCACAGACTATGCATGCACTCTACCACCGAGCTACATTCTTAGCCCTTTAATTTTTTTTTTTAATTTTAAGGCAGAGTTCCCGTAAGTTGCCCAGACTGACCTTGAACTTGCAATCCTTCTGCTTCAGCCTCCCAAGTGTCTGGTATTAAAGGCATGTGCTAATGCATCCAGTTAACAATTTACTCTTCTACTCCAGCAAGACTTAACATACTCTGTGAGATCAATATTAATCCCTTCACCAGGGCTCATGACCCCATCACCTCCTGCTAGGTCTCACCTCTTAAAGGTCTCACCACCTTCTGATATCATCTTGGGTTTCAAGCCTCCACACACAAACCTTTGGGAGAGAAATCATATCCAAACCATAGCAACTACTATGCTGTATAACTGCAGATCAGAAGGAATTTTTGTAGACCGTAAGTACTCTGGAAAGTTTAGAAGGGGAGTGTTCAATGTATATTAGAACTTCCTGGAAAGAGATTTATGAAAAAGGTAAGAATTGAAAAATTGTTAGGTTGTAGATAGGGGCGAAAAAGGAAGCTGTAATGTTCTCTGACCTTTTCGGAATGGGGAAGGAGAGAGAAGGGACCTCATCTATCTGGGTGAAATAAGGCAAAACAATGGATATGCCAAACCTGGAAATTGGTTTAGTCTACCCTTAAGAACTTCATAGTCAGAGAAAGGAGATAAGGCGTTTACCCAAATTACTATCATAATTCAGGCAGGCTCCATTAGAAGGCCTGTGTAAGTTCTCTGTAAAGTATGTTAAGATGTATCAAACCAAGACCAGGCAGAAACATCTTCACCAATGCAGGATAGGGGTTTGGAAAAAGAAGCCTGGTGCAGAAAAGACAGGCTGATGAGCAGGATACAATATCCCCCAGCACATATCAGTCTCTATCCCAAACCCAAAAGCAGATGATATAGAAACGGTCCAACTAGACTGATGCAAGATGGCAATAGAAATCATTCTCTTATTGCCTGTGATACTTAGCAGCTATGCCAGATGAGAAGGACCAAGGCTATTTCTGTACATTCTGCCTCTGTGGTACTGGCTCAGGGACCAGAGAGCCTCAATGGGGGCAGCATACAGGAAGGAGTCTCTGGGTTCCTCTCCCATCATCTTCAGAGATCCTGTTAAAGGAGGTCTGGAGTGGCACCTGAGAATCTCATGTTTTTATCGAGCACTGTGTGATTCCAATGTTGGTTGTCTTTGAACCTCATTTGGAAAACCACTCAACAGTAACAACATCAAAGAAAACATTTTTGTGAAAGTTAAGGAATGCCTGCATTAAATCTAACTGAAATACAAGGCATAATGTGATGAGTTCCTTAAAAGAGAAACAATGCTTTAAGAATTCAGTAATGAAAAGAAAAAAGAGTTCAATGATGGGCAAAAGAAAACAGGAGGGAGGTGGTCCTCCCTCTGAAAACTATATCCAAATGTTGTATTTGATTATTTGCATTTTTCCTGAAGAAAATCTATATCTTCATCAGATTTTCAAAGAGACCATAACTCAAAATGTTTAAAAACTATTAAGTCAGAGGAAGTGCTATGCCCTTTGCATTTTAAAGGGAGGCTAAAATTTTAGCAAACAGAAATGGCCATCACAGCAATAAAAATGGTGTTAGCAAAGGTACAGAGTCAGAAGCTAAAGACATTTACTTGCGATAGAGTAAATTTGGGTAGAGTGTGAGATACTTATAGTACAGTCATGGGAAATAATGCTGGGAAAGCAGACAAGGACAAGATCATGGGACAGGTTGAAAGTCCATTATTTGTAATATAGTGAGAAGCCATTTGAAGGTTTGGGGACAAAGAAATGATGCATTGGGTATGTACCCCAGAAAGGTAAAAGCATGAGGTAGGCAGGATGGACTGGAAAGTAGAGAGAAGAATGGAGATATTAGACAGCCAGCTGTAATTGATCCTAACAAAAGCAGGTAAGTGAAAATCAGGAAATAGAAGTAAGACGTATTACTCAGTAAGAATGGCAGTACAGTTGGCTGTCCATATCCTGTGTCCACAGACCCCACCAGCCATGGATCAGGGATAGAACTGTGTATGTATTAAATAGGTTCACTGTCTATCCTCTAGGCAATATAATGGAGCAATTATTAATATGATATTTACATTATATCCGGCATTGTAAGTTGTCTACAGATGGCTTAAAATACACAGGAAGATGTACATAGGCTACATGCAAACGCTGTGCCATTTTGGATAAGCATATTGGGCGTCCTCGCATTTCCATATGCACAAGAGGTCCTGGAACCAATTTCCTAAGGAGGGACGACTGTAGTTGATAACTGATTGGATGTAAGGTAGAATCAATGATGACCAACTAAGTTTGACTAACAAACAGAAAGAACACGTCTTATACAGGAAAAGCTGAGTAAGGTAGAATAGCAACTAACACTTATTGAACCCAAACTATGCTCTAAGCACTGAGTGTGAGCTTTAGTTGCATAACCTTTTTTTTTTTTTTAAGAGAGAAAGACTGTGTGAGAGAGAGAGACAGACAGACAGCATCAATTTGTATTTAGTTTTTCACATGGCTTTTGTTGCTCTGACACTTAGTTGTGTACATGGGTGCTGGGGTTTGAACCTGTGTACTCGCACATGCCAGGCAAGTGCCATAACCGCCAAGCCACCGCTCCAACCCCTAGTTGCATTACCTCTTTAAATCTTCTCTCAAACTCTGTGAAGTAGGTATTTTTATTTTTCCCATTTCACAGACATAGAGATAGAGACAAAAAAATTAATTTCTTAGGGTCACACAGCTAAGGCAGAGAGAAGATGAACCTGGAAGTCAGCCTACAAAACTTGAAAAGCCACTGGATTATATTAACCATTGGATTATACTGTTCTGATGAAAATGGGCATTAATTCAGATTCAGACCTGTTTCAGTGCGTCATGTGAACATCCATGTAGCGATGTCTACAATGCATTTGGAAACGTGGAGATGGAATTTGGTACAGTTTCAGAACTGCAGTTGGTGGATGTGGATGGTGAGGGGATGGGCAGAAGAGGACGGAATGCAGGGCCTGATGGCCTGTCACAGTTGAGGAGAGAGAGAAGAGGGACAGTCAAAGACAAGTGCAGAGAAAAAGTATCGTAAGTACCAAAGATTGCTCAAGACAGGACACTGTCATGCAAACAGAGGGAAGTGACAGTTGCAAGAAGGAGTGGCCAATTACATACTGCAGAGAGGTCAAAGAAGATGAGAAACTGAGAAAGAGCTTTCGAAGTTGTCAATTAAGAACAGTTTAGTGGTGTAGAGAGTAATTTGAGTTAATTACAAGAGTCAGAAAGGAAAGATGTTCAAGGGTGACTGAGTAGTGATGACAGGAAATGGTGGCAGGAGACAGCATTTGGATTAGCTGGGAAGCTCTAGTGCAGTAAGTAGTTCAAGGCTGTAACCGGGTTTGGGAAAAGAGTAGTTTATTTTTGCTCATTAGCATATGAGGGACTTGAGCATGTTAGTAGCCTGTAGGGAAAAGAGGCAGAGGTGAGGAGTGTTTGACATGCAAGGAGAGGTGGGCAGATGGATCAAACCTGATGGAGCGCAAGAGAAGGGCTGGCCTTGGACAAGTGGAAGAATGTGCTGTCCTCCAAGAAAACAAGACACTTGAAGAGTTGGAGGAAGAGAGAAAGGAGGATGAAGCAAGTCATTGCTATAACTTCTCTTCAGAGGCAGAGAGTGAGGGAGGCAGAAGAGGGTGGCAATGGTATGGAAGAACTGCTTTAGGGAGCTCAGTGGAGTGTCCCCAAAGTTAAAGTAATGTACTTGGCCAATAGAGTCTATTCTACTTTAAAGAATTAATATTAGATTTTTCTGAGATTCAAAAAATAAATTATGATATTATTCTTATAAAACTGCCACTGTAATTGCAGTCATTGTTAACATAGTAATTATGAGAGTAAAAGTCTGGGGTGTACAGATAGGATCTCCATGATTAAGAGGACGGCTCAAAAAGCTGGAAACAAACATACTCTAGCCCATCCTTCTGGAAAGAATGCCCCCGTTGCTGGACCCTGTACCTGTAGCATTTGGGGGGTTGAGGGGTTGCTGAGGAGTAACCGCAGCTTCTCCTTGTCAGAAGGAGGCCTTGCAGCTGCTCAGCAGTTCTGCAGCCCCTGGCTGCAGAGCTGCGCCTTGGGTTCCTCACTGGGTAGCTTTATTGCAAGCTTATGGTAAAAGTCTTATTACGTCCAGATGAACAGAGGCTCATTTGCCTCCGGGGGGCCAATTAAGTGGAGCTGGACAGACGTCTTACAACCTGTGCAGCCATTGGGCTTTAATAGCAAGGAGGTAAAGGGGACTCGTCCAAGGCCACGTAGGAGGTAGCTGAGCTGGATCCCAAGCCCAGATCTCCAGCACCAGGGCTCTTGCTTCTGCACCTTGAGGAATAGAGGATATGCAGAATGTTAGAAGCTCCTCCCTGCAAGCAGATGAATTCCTCCTTCCACAGTCTTTTCAAATCACTTACTTCAGGATTCCCCTCCTGGGTGCAGGATAAATCTCAAAGCCATGCAGCATCCACATATGGGTAAGAAAATGTTTCCTGTCCTGGTGTTTTCAGTCAGGTGATGTTTTACTCTCACTGAGGGCATTAGTTTCCTTTTAATACTGTAACAAATCACCACAAACTTAATGGCTTAAAAACAACACAAATTTATTCTCTGAGAATTCTGGAGGTCTGAACTACAAAGTGAGTTTCACTGGGCTTAAGGCAAGGTGTCAGCAGGTCTGGTTCTTACGGAAGATCCAGCAGAGAATTTGTTTCCGCTCTCCTTGGCAGATACATCCCTTGGCTCGTAGCTTTTTTTCTCCACCTTCAAAGCCAGCAGAAGAGCATCTTCAAAACTCTTTGTTTTTGTTTCTGTGGTTTTAGCCTATTTGACTCCTCCTGCTTCACTCTTATAAAGAATTGTGGGATTCCATGCCCCCAATCTCTGCTAATAATCCAAGGCAACAGCCTAATCTCAAGACCCTTAATCACATTGACAAAGTCCCTATCCTCATAGATGGCAGTACCCACAGGCTCCAGGAATTAAGCCTTGGACATCTCAGGGGTCATTCATAATTCAGGCTACCACCCAGAGTAAGGAACAAATGCATACTGTTGTAGATATACGCCAAGAAATCAATTAGCAGGTGTTCATTAAACTGTATGCCAAGCTCTAATAGGGAAGGTGTAGGAGACATACCAACAAAAGACAAAGACTTTGCAATTTTGTTGAGAAGAGGAAACCAATACTCATGAAACAATTATACTCTAACTTCTGTGGTACTAACTATAAATACTACAGGGCTTCAGACAACTTCTCAAGATGTATAGATGGGGAAATCCATGAAATTTTTATGGGGGAAAATACAGACTCTTAAAATAGATGTGTAGAATATAGATGGAGCTGGAAGGAGGGAGGGGAAAGAAACAATCATTGGGTCATAGGAGCCAAAATGTGATCACGGGAATGGAACAAGGCTAAGGGGGCCACAGGCCAAATTCAGTCCTCTACCTGTTGCAATAAATAAAATTTTATTGGAACAGCCATGTTCATTTGATCTATTGTGCTACAATGGCAGAGATGAAGAGTTGTGGAGATCAAAGAACTCATAAAGCCTAAATATTTTACAGTCTTTCCTTTTATAGAAAAAAGTTGCCAGCCCTTTCCCTAGTTCAAGAATACTCACTAAGGCCCTCGAACAGGATAGTAGAAAGAACCCAAAGCAGCAGCATATATCAACGAGGAGGCCACTCCAGCTGAGGTCCCTCTGTAGTGCAGCGTAACACAGTGTTTCCTGCTTTCAAGACTTCCACCCGGAACTGGTGTTGCCAGGGCCTCTCCTGAGGTTCTCATCAGGTCCTCCTGTGTTAGGATTCTTAGTAGAGGCAGGGAGATGCAGCAATAGTATAATAGTTCTTTGGGTTCATGGGCAAACCATACTTGGTTTCTATATCTCTTATGGAATATAAAATGGATCGCCCCAGCTCTTATCTGCTGGACTTGGCTTTTGGGATGATCTCATGGATGATAGACACCTTTGATACAACCCTTGGAGGCAGTGGACTGTCACAGCCCAGGACATATTTGAGTAATTGTTTCAAGGTCACAGGTATGTTAATGTTTATCCAGTGGTTAGCATGTGCCTCTGGGAAGGTTCAGAGAGATTTAGTCTCCCAGTTGGTTTGCCCCATTCCATTCTTCTGAATGTAGCTTCTGTACCAACCACACATTCCATAGAGGACTCATGTGTGTCAGAAAAGGAACTTGTCATTGGGTCATAGGAGCCAAAATGTGATCACAGGAATGGAATGGTCAGTCTTCAAAAACCTCCTCACTCCTAACAGATGATTTTAGTTGTATTTTTGACAAATATTTTTTTTTACATAGATCGTAGAGGAAAAAACCAAGAATAGCCTCTGCCCCCTTTTCCAGAAGACTAGCAGAAAGTTCAACACAAACACAAGGAATAGTTAAGTAAGAAGAGAAGGTAGAATGTGATAAAAATGTCAAAGAGAGGGAGGGAGATGGTAAGTGTTGGGAAGAGTTTGAGAAAGAAGGGACAGATGTGAGGCAGATGTACACAGAACAGTTTGGGGAATACTAATAATGAGATTGGATCTGGTCTTGAGGAATTGGTCACTCTTCCACTTGGGAAAGTGGAAATGAAATGCATTTGTGATAGAAAGAAAAGAGTGTCAATTGTCATTATGAACTAAAGTCCATAAAATAAACTACTAACACCCTTTGGAAGGTAGGACATGAAATTGTACATCCAAAATATGCAAAACTGCAGAGAAATCATCGAGCCTAAAACCATCTTCCTGTTGGTATAAGATCTATTCAATTCATCCCTATTCAAGCATAGGTAAAATGAAAAGCAACGATAGAAAACAATGAATGACGATTGTCAAATGGGTAGTATGGATAGCGACTACTGTGGCTAGGTCCTTCCTGGTTGGGATGGTGACGGCTTTTTGAGGAAATATTAGTTTTAAAAATCAGTTGTATTCTGACAGGGATTTTGCCACTTATTATTTCTGCTTGCTGCCACCCAAGAGAGAAAGGGTAGATGAGTACTGTTTACAGCCTTGGATCCCATCTACCTTTTCCTCAGTTCTTTCTAGAGTTCTTTCTCTGGAGAGTTGCTTCGTCCACACCAGCTTGTCTTGGACTCAGGTCAAGTTGTTGTTACTTTCATCAGCAGCAAAGTAGTGCAAAGGATAAAAATAAAAGAAGCCCAGAGATGAGCAGATATGGCTTTCATTGTCGCCCTTGATTGTGAATGATATGTAACTGAAGTATAGCCACCTTGGCCGTGCACCAGAGAGAGATGTGTTTCAAGCTGGAGAACAGCAGGCTGTGGAGGCACTGGAATCTTCATTCACATCCATAGCACACCTCAAATCAATACATTCTAAGGATATTGCTAAAAAAAAAATAATAATAATAATAGGAAAAAAAAAAAGTGTCTCCCAGACCTAATGGTTAGGATCTGGAATTTGATACTCTTGCTTAACCAACACTGAAATCATCTTCCCTTCTATACACCCACATTACAGGGCATAAGAAGTTTTAATTGATGTTCTCTTTGGGCTTTCTGTAGAGAGGCCTACCTCGGCCTATCACATAAGATCCCTCTTTAGACTGTAAACCATGTGAGGGGAACATTCTCCATATGGAAAGCAGCTACATATAGAGAACAGGGTCACATATATTACAGATACAAAGTTCCAGTTCTGTCCTTCTTGGAAGACATCCTCCATAGAGATTTCCTCAGTTCTGGGTTATTTCTGTTTAGTAATCTCACTAGACACTGTTCATTTTTTACTTTTCCAGATAATGCCAGGTTATATTTTACAAAGATGAATTCAACAATGTTCCCCCATCCCACATGCTCCACTGTGAGGTGACCTGTGGCTCCCCCAAGAGGAAACCAAGAGAATGCATGAAGTGAGATGCTTCATGATTTCTGTGGTGAGGTCAGAACAGGCCAGCATAGTGCACCTTATTCTCTTGGCATTCTCTTGGGGACACTCACTCTTAAAACCTAGCTGATATGATGTGAAAAACCCAAACCACATGGAAAAGCCACGTGAAAGCATTTCTATTCACAGTGCCTGTGAAACCCAGCCTTCAAACCAGCCACCAGATACATAGGTGACAAAACCTCTGGATTCCAGCCCTTGGATTCCAGTAGTGTTCCCAGCAGAGGACCCAGGAATGACTGAGCAGTCACATTCCAATTGACTCCATCCTAATTCCTGACTCACAGACCTATTATAATAAAATGCTCTTGTTTTTGTTTTTTTTTGTTTTGTTTTGTTTTGTTTTCTTAGAGAGAGGGACAGTGAGAGAAATAGAGAATCAATTTTATTTAGTTTTTCATGTGGCTTTTTGTTGCTCCTACACTTTGTTGTGTATATGGTGCTGGGGTTTGAACCCACATACTCATGCATGCCAAGCAAGCGCTGTAACTGCTGAGCCACTGCTCCAGCCCCAAATGCTCCCATTTTAATCCACTAAGTTTGGGGTGGATTGTTAAACAGCAAGAGTTACTGGAACATACACCCAGCCACAGGTCTGAGATTAAATATAGTCCCTATGCTGCTTCCTTGGCCACATTTGTCCCAAGTCCAGTTTATTCTCCAGTAGTGTTTTTCAACTTTTTTCTTGAATGTCATAATGAATTGCTTCTTCTCTACTAGCTCCTTCACTTCTTTTACCGTAGGATTTTGTGTGTCTGTACCTGTTGTTAAATTTCTTGTTTATTGATGAAGAAACTAATAGAAAACTAGGTCTTTAACAAGTTGTTAAAGCCAGTCTACTTCTTTCCAACCAAAATCAGTGAGAATGCTGTGTATGCATTTTGGGACATACTATAAGAATTGGAAATGTGTGCAACATATAGACAGAAATATTGAGGAACTTAAATTTTTGTTGCACAATGACTGAAAGAGAAAGGGTAATTCAGGCTGGAATTAAAAAATAAACTATTCAGGTGGTGACAGTGAGGGGCTGAATTTGAAATCACTATAGTTAGATATGAGAACCTAAGCAGAGTTATATTAGTTTGGGCTGTGAGGGCAAAACCAGGATCTGTAGGTAGAATGACAGACAGATTTTATATCGGTGTAAAGTCCTTCCTAATACTAGAAGTGTCTAAAGATAAAATGGACAGTTGTAAGAAGCAGTGGATTTCCTGTCACTAGAAGTTTTAAAGCAGTGACTTCATGTCTACTTGATAAGAATGTTGCAGAGAAAATTCACACACTAAGCAGAGGAAGCAAAGGGTGGGGCTACTGGAAGGAATGGATCTTTATAGTATTGTCCAAACTCAGGATTCAGGATTCTATTAATACTTTATTTTGTTTAGGTTCAGTGAGAAAATGGCAAAATTATTTATACAGCCTTTGATATCAATAATGATATCTGCCATCCTGGGTGAGGTGGCATACTCCTGAATTCCCAACGGCTCAGGAGGCTGAGGCAGGAGGACCGCAGGTTCAAAACCAGCATCAGAAACTTAGAGAGGCCCTAAGCAACTTAGAGAGACTCTGTTTCAAAATAAAAAATAAAAAGAGCTAGGAATGTGTCTCAGTGGTTAAGAGCCCTGAGTTCAGTCCTTGGTACTAAAAACAAAACAAAACAAAACAAAGAACAACAACAAAAACCAGTGATACCTGCCAAAGATGTGAGTCTTTGTAAATTGGCCAGACATTTGGTTGAACCAACTGGTCAGTTCAGTGTGGAGGACCCACTGATCAGAATGAAGACAAGCAGAGAGTAATTAAACAAAACGTGTTATCAGTAGAAGGGTTGCCAAGTGTAACTAGTGAATTTTGGTTGTGTCCATAAGGTGGCAAGAATGTGTCCACCAGGCTTTTGTCTGGGGCAGTTTGGAATAAGAGAATATGGCAGAAGGGGGAAGGATGAGGTTAGAATCTGTAAGGCAACCCAGATGCTCTGATCAGAAAGGGCTTGCTTAGGGTGACTGTATCCTTGAGCTCAGTCACAGAACAAAACAGTAAAAAGCAATTCCAGCTCAGATGTAAATAAGCAGATGGTTTAAAACACCTTTAGAGAAATTATTTTTGCATAAGTCAAGAAATAGCAATATCAGCCCAGAGCTTGAGAGACAGAGGAAGTTGGTGTATTAGTTTCCCAGGGTGGTTGTAGCAAGGTACCAAAAATTGCATGGCTAAGAATAATAGAAATTTATCATCTTCCAGTTCCGGGGGCCCAAATTATAAGCTTCAGTTTTGGGTAGGATCATAATCTCTTTAAAGGGTTTTAGGGAAGAAATTTCCTCTTCTAACTTTTGTTGGTTGCCAGCAATTCTTCAGGTCCCTTGACTTATAGCTGTATTGCTCCAATTTCTGCCTCCAAGTTCACATGTCCTCCTATCCTGCATGTATGTCTCTTCAAGTGACCTTGTTATAAGGAACCAATCATTGGCTTTAGTCACATCCTAATCCAGCAAGAACTTATCATAACCAATTACATCGGCAAAGCTGCTATTTTCCAATAAGGGCACATTCCAAGTTTCGTGGTGCATATGAATTCTGGGAAAACATTATTTAACTTCATACAGTTGGAAGTCCAAAACTTTATTAAATAGCAGCTGTGTTGTTTAATTTCTGTTACCCTGAAAAAATACCTGAGAAAAATAGTTGAAAGGTTGAAAGATTTAGTTTGCCTTATAGTTCTAGAATTTCAGCTGGTTCCATTGTTATGAGTCTTTAATGAGGCAGAGGATCATGGTGGAGAGGGCATGGAAGGGGGGATGGAGAGAGAGAGAGAGAGGAGAGAGAGAGAGAGAAAGAGAGAGATAGAGAGAGAGAAAGTACTACCAAACATAGCAGCATTGGGGACTGAGTTTTTAACAGACTTTGGGGCACATTCCGAGTCTAGACCATAACAGCACCTGAAACCAGTTCAAAATAGAAAGGTGTATCAATCTGCATCTAGGTACCATTCTTGCTTTAACATTTTTGACTTATTTTTCTTTTTTACAATCACCACCAAAAAAAAAAAAAAGCTAGTCTTTATTGAGTATTTCCCTTGTGCCTCATAATGTATGAAGTTTTCTTTCCCTACTTAATGTGTTCTCTTCCTTCCTCACAAGGTGGGTGAAATAATTAGCCCCATTTTTTAGAAAAGCTAATGGAAGATTTGAGAGGAAAAGTAACCTGCTTAGTTATTCCTGTGGTAACTGCTGTGAGGTCTTAAGCCAAGTCTGTATAACTAAGTCTGATAGAGATATGTAAGTGATTACTGATTAATACATATTTATATTGTTATCTTTCCAAAGTCATGTTTATATTAACATCATAATTGGGTAGAACATATGCATTAATCTCAAGATTCACAGTTATCTCTGCTTGGGAAGCAACTTATTCTTTTGAATGTTTATAACTCATTCACTTCATGATGACTATGTTGGACTGGAAGCACGCTGACTCAGAGGGACTGGCCAGAGTGTGGTGTGGGAAGGAGTCTCCAGTTCTGCAGAATAAATGTGATTTCAAAGTGTTTAAATATACCTGCAGGACAGGCAAGTCACCCTGGAATTCAGATGGAAGGGAAATTGCTGTTGATCAAGGGTCAATTCCTTATACATGGTTATTATTACTAGCACTATTTTTTCCTCATTATTGTTTAAGACATTAATTCTCAATTAGAAGGATTTTGTCCCCTAGAGGATATTTGACAATGTCTAGAGATTTTTATCAAAACTCTGGGGGAGGATGCCATTACAAGTGGATAGAGGCCATGGATGCTGCTAAACATCCTACAATATGCAGGACAATCCCCCTTAACAAGGGATTATCTGATCCTGCACATCAATAATGTTTAACCATTGGTGGCAAAAGAACGTACTTCTTAGGGTTTCATTGCTGAATATAGGGTCTCACTGTTTCTATGAAAATCTTTGACACTTAATAGATTTTTTTTTGTACCAGGGATTGAACCCAGGGAAACTTAACCACTGAGCCACATCCCCAGGTCTTTTTATTTTTTATTTTGAGACAGAATCTTGATAGGTTGCTTAAGGCCTCGCTAAATTGGCCTCAAACTTGCAGTCCTACTGCCTCAGCCTCCTGAGCCACTAGGATTATAGCATGTGCCACCACACCTGGCTCAGTAGGATTTTTCATGATCTCCAAACCAGTGACTACTCTGTGAGTGGTGATGATAATTGACAATTACGGTCAATATTTTCTGAGCTTTTCCTGTGTTCCAGACTCCATGCTGAGTGCTTCTCATGTAGTGATTCAGAGTCTTCATGGTGACTCCTTCAGTAAAGTGTGATTACCATTATAATTGTGCAAATGAGGAAACTAAGGCACAGAAAGTTTGAGAAACTTGCCCAAGGCTACAAAACCAGTGTGGGGCATGGTTCTCCTTATAGACTAGGGTTTCTCAACTTCAGCACTGTTGAAAACCAGAACCCAAGAAGCCTGTGTCCAGGGGCTTTCCTGTGTATTGTAGGATGGTTAACAGTCCCACTGACCTCCACCTACTGAATTCTGGTAGTATTGGTCCCAAGCCTCAAGAATCAGAAATGTCTTCACACATTGTCAGATGTCTCTTGGAAAGACAAAATTACTCCAACTTGATAAAAAAAACAAAAAACAAAAAATTGCTCATGACTGTGAGTTCCTACAGGTCAGGGCATGGGTTCCTTGTTATTGTCTCTTGCAGAGTTTGGACAGTATGAAAACTTCCTCAATGACTATGGATTGAAAGATTGCTTATCTCCTTTGCTAGGAAAAAATTGAATTTCATGGGGAAATGCAGGAGAAATAAAGGTTGGTGGGGAAAGCTGCTTGTGGATTCCAGAGACACCCCACATGTGACCTGTCCCTTGCTGGCGGCTCAGCAGCAGGTACAAAGTGAACTCTCAAACTCAGCAAGGGGTTTCAGGTAGGCTCACCTCTGTTTGAATCAGAAAACTCACACTGATTTTGTATTCATGCTGTTTAGAGGGGACCAGGGTTATCTTTTTGTGCGCATGGATGTGTATGTGTGTGTGTGAAAGTATAATTATCCATCACTGATTAATCTTCAGACTGAGTCAAGCATTCATTGCAAATCCTTGAAACAAACAAGTCTATTTATATTTTAATTATTTTTTTGGATTTCAGGTTGATTTGTCTTTCTTTTGCATATTTATGAAGCTGTTGATCCTATGGTAACCTTATCCTTACCTCTTACGGAGCAGAAGGAAGAGACAGAAAGACAGAGACACAGAGAGACTGGTTTTTCCCCTTCCCTTCCCCAGATGCCACAGCATTCCCTATGGCTCCAGAGGACAGTGAGGACAATCCAAGAACAGAGACAGTTTTTTCAATTAAGGTGTCATTAATTAATTGGGACCCCCTGCCCATGGCTGTCATTCTTATTTAAGGTGACCTCAGCTTTTGCTAAAATGTGATTTTGGCCCTGGCTCCTTTTGCCTCCTCATCCTCAATCATAATACATTTTATTATTCCTGTATTTTCCAAAAGCCACAGATATCTTCTTGAATAGTGCAAAATTTTCTATAAAATCTGACTGATGAATTTAAGTCATTGGAGAAATTATGAGGTTTTCTTTGCATAACAGTTTACAGATGAGAAAGAATACACATGTGAGGCCATGTGTAAATTGTTCATGAGATTGGTAGGAGGATATATACTCCCAGCCCAGTGATGCACCATTAATGTACATCAAAGTGGCGGTACATTTAGCAACTGGATCCAGTCACTTGGGACAACACAAGACACTGCTTAGCTGATGCTTTTGGTTTCAATAAGTAGATTATTTTTTAATAAACATTCACTTCCATCAACTGACCTTCACGGATAGTATGTTTCTCCACCTCACTGATGTTGGGTGTGGCCATTTGACTTACCTAGACCTCAAAATGAGGGGAGTGTGCTTTCCTGCTTCTCACTCTGGCCAGTGGGATGTTAACAGGTGTGATGCTCACAGAGGCTTGGGTTCCTGTGATCCTGACTATCACTGTGGAAAGAGCATGCTTTGGTCCAGGGAAGATGAGAGAGACACATCCTCCTTGAACCAGATCGACAACCTGCAGACAACTGCAGCAAAGCCTATTTAACTGAGCTCTATCTGACCAGCAGATCTCTCAGAAAGAAATTAATGCCTATAGTTTAATGCCAATAAATTTGTTATATATATTCAAAGCTTGATATACATGACACATTCAACTTCACCCAAAATGTCTTTAAGACATGTGATGCTGTGTTAGAGGCAGATCTCTGGACTCCAAAGCCTGCTCCTCCACACTGGCTTATCCAGCACCCACACACCAGGTCCTTCATATTATTGTATAAGACCATTACAATGGTTATGTACTATTTGCACAAGACTACATGGTTTTCAGGGCTGGAGCGGTGGCTCAGCAGTTTCAGTGCTTGCCTGGCAAGCACAAGAACTCGGGTTCAAACCCTAGCACCATGTACACAACTAAGTGTTGGAACAACTAAGGCCATGTGAAAAACTAAATAAAGCTGTTTCTCTCTTTCTCTGTCTCTCTCACTGTCCCTCTCCCTTAAAAAAAAAAAGAAAAGACTACATGGTTTTCAAAATATTCGGACACACTTTGCTTTTCTAACACACCCAAGTTATAATGTGATATTATTTTCATCCCTATTTTATAAGTAAGAAAACTGGCACTCAGAAGACTAGAGTGAAATGATTTGACTAAGGTGACACTTTCTGGTCAGGAAAGACCTTGGATCTAAGTCTACTCCTTCCAGATCTCATTCTTCATCACACTGCATCATCAGGAGATAAAATGAGTCTCAGTTCCAAACCTAGCCCCTGCCCCTTCAACCATGCGGACATGGGCAGATGAGCTGAGTCTGTTCTCTTAGGACCTGCCTTTGTACTGAGCAGATAGAAGTGTAACGGCCTGCTGTCCTTCACCCAGCCTCCATCCCCCACTCTGCCACCTGCCCTCAAGAGCTGCTTGTCATGGTGAGGGTATCTGAATGCTGTGCAGATGGGCAATTCTATTCTGGAAAGTCAGATTCTCAGGGTGTTTTAAAACACCCAATCATCTCGAGATAAAGGGAGAAGTCAGCAGGCTTTCCCTGTGTAAGGTCATATTGTACCGTTTTAGGCTTGGCGGACCGTACAGGCTCAGTTGCTCAAATGTGCAGGTGTCGTGTGCAAGCAGCCATGAACAACGTGCAAATGTATGAGCCAACAAAACCTTATTTATGAAACCAGATAGTGGGCAGGATTTAGCCTATGGGCTATGATTTGTCCACTCATGGTTTATAGACTGATAGGGAAAAGACTGGAACAATTGTACCACTACCCCTCACCCCCTGCTTTAAAGTCGTGTCTTAGAGTAAGACAATGAGAATTCTTTTCCTTTTGTCTCCTCTCCATTCTTTCCTACCTCCCTTTTTTCCTTTCTCTTTTTCACTTCTAGTCTTCCTTCTTTCATACTTTTATGTCCTTCCTTTTCTTCCTTTTTATGTCTCTTTTAGCTTCCTTTTTTAAAAATTTCTATTCTATTTTTCTTTCTCCTCTTCCATCCCACCACCATATATTCATTGAGCATCTACTTTGTGCCAGGCTCTGGGCTTGTGGAGGCCAAGTGTCTCCACTTCTGCTCTGAGCGCTGCTGGTTTCACTCCTTGCAGACTCCAGCTGCCCTGGAGAGCAAGGTGGGAGGGTTGGTCAGGGTTGGGGATAAAGGAGGGAGAAGAATCCAGCAGGAAAAGGGGAATGGCTACAGTGTCATCGCCCTCTGCAGGGGGCAGAAAGGTACAGGTCTTCTGCTCCCAGTCTCCCTTTCAGCGCTCCTTTCATCTAGAGTAAGACTCTTTAATTTGTAAACATTAATAACCATTATTATTATTAAAAAGGAAAGAAAGTGAGTAGCCCTGTAACTAATTACTTTAAGTGTTCTCAACAAGGCACAGTTCAGCTCCTTTATAAAACCTCCTGCTGTGAAGACCAGATTGTCATTATGATCAGATCCTTCCTTAGACCTATTAATTTTACCCAGAATAACAGCAGAACAGATGCAAGAAGAAGGCTAGTCTGATTAACATAATTCTTTTCAAAGACCATTTCCTCCCTAAGGGCCACCGTACTGAGTCTTCTATCTTGTCTCAGATCTAATTACATTCAGGAGAATTCAGACACTGACGGGCGATCTCGGCAGATGTCACTTCTCAGATTTGAAGCACACTTCAGGATATGAAACCTTATCAGAAAATCAATTGAAATTAACAATTCCCTCTCTCTCTCCATCTCTTCCTTCAGCCAACGCTCCTTCTCCCTGTGTCTTTTCCTCCCTCCTTCTCTTTTCTTTGGCCAGATTAAAGTTGTTTCCCAACTCTAACCTTTCTCAGGAGGAGAGACAGCATTTCCGGAAATTCAATAAACCTGAACCTCGATCCTCTGCCTACCATTTGAAGTGTTTCTCTGCTTCTCCCTGGCTCAGCATAACGAGGGCGCGTGTGTGCAAGTATGTATTAGGAACCGCAGTTCTCGAGGGGCTCTATAGGGTATAAAAATAAGGTAAAAACGGGAGAAACCGAGGGGCTTTCTGCTGCACACTGAAAAGATACACACCGCAAGCTGCCTCTCACGCATCTGATCTCTGATTGAAACCAGAACTGATTTGGATCCCAGTGTCTGATCTTTGATGGGCAAGAGCAGTGGGTTTACAATGGAGTCTCGTGCTGCTTTTAATGAAGTATTTGACTTTTCGCCTGCTGCTTTCAATTGAGCTGTGGGAGCTTTGGATAGAAGGTCTTGGGGGAGCAGCAAACGAGTGGGGGCAGGGGTCTTGGTGCCTGGTCCCTAGGTGAACACATGGCAGCCCTGGAGTTTGGCAGCACCAGAATCTCCTCTTCTTACTCAGCCTCCCTGGGAGCTGTGCTGCCTTTTGTTTGGGGATCTTAGAATACAGAAAATTTAACCTCAATGACCAATTACCTAAAAAGCAAACCCACTTTTTTTCCTGCTGCCATGCTTACGCTCCACCGTAGCCTACGTGGCCTTGACTCCCCGAAGTTGCCTGGGTGTGGGAAAACAATGCCGTAGACAGGGGTATCTGAGGACAGGACCGTGGGCTGGAACGGTGGACAAGCTATCTATTTTGCATATCCTGGGAGGACAATGAAGAAAGAGTTAGAAAGGGGAAGCAGGAGTTCTGTGTTACGCAAGGGCTCTTTGCGGTCTGCAGAAGCTGTTCAGTGCCTTCCTAACATGGAGCACAAGGCGGCCTGCTGTCCCCAAAGTCCCATCGCAACAGCTGCTCTCGCCTGGCTGGGCCTGGCTCTGCCTGGCTCCGTGTCTCTGTGGCTGCTCCTCGGGGTGGCCAGCTGGGTGTTCTCCCCAGATAGCCTGCAGCCTTGGCACGGACCCTCTGGGAAGCTGTCAAAGCAGAAGTATTACAGCAGGATGGGCACCACCCACCTCTTCGTAGGAACACCGAGAAGCCTCCCATTCTTTACACTGGTGAGGTTTGAGCCAGAAGAGGGAAACTCTAGAAGGGGGAGAAGTGGAGAGAATTACAGAAACTGGGCCTCTTTACTATTTTCTGGTCTGTATGGTACATCTTGCTTCCTTCCCTATCAAGAGGTTGGGAGAATTTGGCTTTTAAATACCTGTACATACTGTATGGCCTGTTCGTGGTCTGGCCTTGAGAATGACAACATTGTGTTCATTATTAATGAGCAAGGAGTCCACTGACTCCAGAGAGATGGCTCTGTCTCGGGCTTTACACTCTGAGGATTTCTAAGGTTTAGACTTATGTGGTACTTAAGATCATAAAACAAGAGGAAACCAACCCCTACTCTTTTCCAGAATTTGCTGAATGAAATATCATCCTGACACCGTCTCTCCTTGTGGGAGAGAGAGGAGGCTCGTTATGGGGGAAGGCAGGCTCGTGGCATGTCTGGGGGTCCTTAGCTGTGGGTGGTTCCACAGACCATCTGTGCTGTCACAAAGCCTGTAGGCAAACAGATGCATTAAGGTTGGTGCCACTTAAGCCTGCCTGGGCCCCTTAGATGTTCCAACAATGCTCAGCTTGCTGCCACTGTTGGAGAAAGGGGTTCATATAGGACTCAAGTGAGAGGGATGGAAGTCCAGCCTCCTCCTTGACGCTGAGTTCTGTGGTTTGGATGTTGAGTGCCCCATATAGGCCCATATTTGAAGCCTTGGGCCTCAGGGTGGGACTATTGGGAGGTGGTGGGACTTCTGGGAGATGGGTCCTAGTGGGAGGTCATCTCGTCACTGGGGTGTGAGGTAGTTCTTGTAAGATCCCTTGAGTTCACATGAGAAGATGGTTGCAAAAAGAGCAAACCTCGTTCAAAGTCAGCCTCAGCAACTTAGAGAGGTCCTAAGCAACTTAGTGAGACCCTGTCTCAAAATAAAAACAAAAACAAAAACCACAAAGGACTAGAGATGTGGCTGAGTGGTTAAGCTTCCCTGGGTTCAAATCCCAGTACTAAAGAAGAAAAAAAAAAGCAACCCCCACTCACTCTCTTTTATCTCTGCTCTGATTGGGGATGTGACCTTTTGCTCCCACACATGCTCCTGCCATGATGTGTCACCATCTGCCAACCTCACCAGAGACTAAGCAAATTGATATGCCTAGTCTTGGACTTTGAAACTCCAAATAAACCTCTTTACTTCACAACTGTGTCAGGTATTTTACTACAGTAATGGATGACTAACTCACACACAGTTTAACATGAAAAAGCAAGCTTTGGTACAGTTTTAGATAATCCGAATAGTAAGACATGTTGGTTTGTGATTGCAACGTCCTTATAGGAAGTCTAGTGCAAGATTCAGTGAGAAAATAATGTCTTCAATGTGTAAAAGATTTCCTTTACTCAGTGTTTATTAAGCATTTATTAAACATCTATCACATGCAGAACAATGTGATAGATACTAGAAAAAAATGATAAGAGGTAAAGCAAACATGGTCTCTGACACTGAAACAATTTACAATATAGTAGACACACAAATAATACATAGAAGTGGAAATAGAAAAGAAATTTTAATGTGGAGGTGACCAGTTTCAAGTTCTCAAAAGAAGTTATAATTTTTATGGTGTACAAGGGGCAGTCTTTATTTTACCTTAAAAAATACACGACTAGTCAAAAGGCAGGGAAAAAGAAATTTCTCCTAATCTCACCACCCATAGATAATCACTATTAATAATGATATTTAGATGCCTCAGATAATTCTCAAGCATTATAAACTTGCAGCTGAACCCTTATTTCTATACATTCTCCCCCATCCCATACATACGTACATCCACACACACACACGCACGACACACCATCTGCTCTGTCCACATGCTCTGGCACCCTCCCACGGTGCCATCATTCACATAGATGTTTAAGGCAGAAACTTGGGGGTCATCCTTGATGTCTTTATTTCCTTCTTCTCCAGCATGCATTTACTTATCTCCAAGTCCTTTCTATTGTAACTGAGAACACACAGCTCACCCTATCCACATCTTTCCTTCAAAGTCATACTCTAGCTCAAACCACCTCTCCCCTAGATTACTCCAGTCTTTCATCAAACCTCCTGACATCACTCTTGCCTCCTCCACTCCATTATCCATATTATAAGGTGATAAAAAAAAACTAAATTGGGTCAAGTCATTCTTCTTCTTCTTATCTTTAATGGTTTCCCACTGCACTTAGAATAGACTTTCTGAGAAGCTAGAGGGAAAAATATTTCTGAGAATAAGGCAGGTTCAGATGTTTGGACATCATGTTGAAAACAACTAAAAATGATGAATACTTTTTAAAAATATATTCTTAAAAAGTATCAAAAGGCTGCTACTATAATAAGGAATTACTCTGTCAACATCCATGGGAAATTAGGAATTCAGAGTTAAGTGGAGGTTTTTGCCCCTGTGGCATTTGCTCATCTGGGAGCACTGTCCCACAGATTCATGGGACAACAGAGAGAAGAATCAAACCCCAAGCTTTCCTAAAGTGGGACATATAATAGGATACGTCCTCACACAAAACCGGACATGGAAGGGCAAGTGTAGTAAGCCCATCCTCAGGGGTTGAAAAGATTTCCTAAGCCCTTAGCAAATTAGGGGAAGAGAAAATAATTTCTCCCCTAGAAACTAAAAATACAAAACAGTCTTATAGATTTGTGGGCTAATTCTTATGAACTGAAAGACACTTAAAAAGCTGTGAATTTGGCTTGCACCAGCCATTCTCTGGAAATACACACAGGCAAAGCAAAATAAAACTTCTCTTAGTAGGAAGTGGTTCTAGACTACAAAAAGGTCCCAGGAATAATTTTCCGAAGGTAATGAATGAAACGCAGCAGAAAATACCAAGATATAAAGCAAAAGCAGGTAATGAGGAAAAGTCAACATAAACAACAGATAGCGAAAACAAACCCACAAAAACTTTATATTGAATTGTAACTATATTTATAATACACATGCTTACTTAGGAAAAAAGAAAGACAGTATAAAGAAACAATCTAGCATATCTGAAATAGCTACAAACAGGTAGTCTAGAAATAAAAAATACAGTAATAGAGATTCAATCAATGGGCTTATTAGACTTACTAACAAAAAAGAATTAGTGAATTTGAAGATAACTTGGGTATTATCCAGAAAGTAGCACAAGGAGAACAAGAAATAAAAAATGCAAATGAGATTAAGAGGATAGAATAAGATCTGATTATTTGTTTGATTCAAGTTTTAAATGGAAAAAGATAAAACAAGGGGGACACAATATTTAAAAGGATAAGGCTGAAAATTTTAAACTATTCAAAGACAGATTCACGAGTCCTTATAAATCTAAACAATGTAAACAAAAAGAAATCCCCTCTTAGACATATCGTAGTGAATTCCAGGACAAGTATGTTGCCTTCAAAGGAAAAGCAGTTAATACGACAGCTGGTTCTCAAAGCACTGCATTTATATCGAGATCTGAATTCCTTCTCACAGGTCGCAGGTCCTACGTGATCCGTGTCAGGTCTTTCCTGTGCTGCTCTTTCCCGCTCTCCCTTGCTCTGCATTTACTGGATTTCACTCATTTCCACAGATACTTTGCACGCTTCCCCCCCTTTGCACATGCACACTGTTCCAGTGTGGAGCCTTCATCTGTCTCTTTCCACGTGGTTGGTACCTGACCATGCAGTCTAGAGTAACTTGCATAATTTTTTTTCTTTCTCCATTTTGCATGTCTCCTACTAGACTGTACTTCATGAATACCAAGGCCACAATTATTTTGTTCACCCCTCTATGCCTAGCATCCCAGAGAAGTTCTCATGTGCCGTAGGAACTCAGTAAATACTTGTAAAAAAAATTTTAGTATAGATACTTTTCTTTTCCTAGGTACACTTATATGGTTACATACCATTTTACTGTACTATTTTTACAAATATAGAAACATTCCATTTTATATTCTATTTTTTAATTTATCATAAATTATTTTCCATGTGTATAACATTGTTATATAATTTGATTTCTGATAGCTGTATAATAGTCCTTTATGGAAATATCATAATTTATTTAATCAATCCACTACATTTAGATTGTTCCTTTAAATCATGATATGACTAGATCATATCATTTTATTTTCCTAGCAATAGTACATAGTGAAAATGTAAAGGGACAAAATATATATATATAGGCTAAAAAGTCTCTCTCACATCTCTGTATGCCAGCCACTTCCTGTCCCTCCCAGGGACAAGAAATGTTATCTCTTTAAATACATATAACTGTTTTTACCTATAAAAATGGCAATGGTTGTACCTAAACATAACCAATTTATCCACACTGTTTTTGTTTGTTATCATTAGATTGGTTGGTTTTTGTTCATTTTCTTAGCAATGTACTTTGAATACTGTTTTATATTAAAACGTAAAGATTAGTCCCATTCTTTTTAGGTGTTGTACGATATTGCGCTCTATGCTATGTTTATGTTATAATATGATGCATTTAATCAGTATCCTATCATTGGGCATATCTAAAATAAGTTCCTAGATGTGGAATTTCATATTTAATTTTTATTGATCTTGGTAAACAATTCTGTTTAGAAGTTAATACTACAATATGTGCCTACACATTGTTTTCAGATACTTTCAACACCAATATCTATGAAACTTTTAGAAAGCTTCGTCCATTTGACCTATGAAAAATAGTCTCGTGGTCCTATTTAGCATTGCTGCTTTCTTTTTTTTAAGAGAGAGAGAGAGAGAGAGAGAGAGAAGAGAATCAGCTATCAATTTTATTTAGTTTTTCATCTGGTTTTCATTGCTCTGACACTTAGTTGTGTATATGGTACTGGGGTTTGAACCCCCATCCTCGCGCATGCTAGGCAAGCTCGATACTACTGAGCCACTGTTTCAGCCTCTAGCATTGCTTTTATTAGTAATGAGGTTGATAACCTCTCTGTTCTTCTAAGAGCCATTTGCATTTTTTTCTGTAAATTTTTGATATCATTTCCCATTTTCTGTTGTTTTTCTCTGTTGATTTGTAGGCAGTCTTTACATATAAGCTCTTATTCTCATATCCACAGTACTGTGAAATTAAGAGTTTTCATAAATTCAGTGCCAAAACTCTTTTGGTGTAAAACTTGACCTGGTCTGTAATGAGATTTTATGTCTCATTGGATGTGAACATTCATTTGCTGCAGGAATACCCAAGTATTTGGCTATAGAATGCTGCCCCAGATGGCACTGGAGGTGTTTTATAATATACAATTTAGTCTCAATATTATATTTTGAAAAAATTAAAAACCCAGTTGTTTCAGATAAAGAACTGTGAAAAGAATCAAGAAAAAAACTTTTTTTTTTCCAGATTAGTTCTTTTCCTCGCTGCCCTTACATATCCAGAGATGGAAACTCCAGGAAAGAGTCAAACTAAAAGTTCCTTTGAATCCAGTGCCTAATCCAGATGTTGCACCCAATCATAATCTGCCCTGCTACACTATGAAAGGCACCATGGAGTTAAAGCAGCCCACTGAAACTTTACTTACAGATCCAAAGTTGGCAGATGAATCTGCTTACAGAAATATTAGTCACAGTTATCACAAATATGGGCTGCATTTCACACAATATTTGTCTTGCCTTTTATCACCTAATAAATCATATATTTATGGAAACAAATTTTAAGACTTCTTAGGAGAAAAATATCACCCATTCTGAAATTATAAATGAGTGTCCCCGTGATTTCTCATAATGCTCGTAAGGATTCCCTTTTCACACTTGTCCATTTGATCCACCTGGAGCTCATTCTGGTGAGATAGAGATCCAACTTAAAATTTTATCAGAGGGCTACTGAGTTGTCCCAACTACATTCATTGATAATTCATCTGTATTCCATTAATTTTAAAAGCTATCTTCATCATGCGGTAAATTCACTCATTTCTGAGTCTATTTCTGGGTCTTCTTGTCTGTTGCATTAGGAGGTCTTTTCAGTACAAAGCCTGAACTGCTGGTTCACATTGCTGTGCTGCTTCTGGAAGGTTCTACCAGTTCAGACTCCCATCAACAGCACAGTGTCTCATCCCTTTGTACCCTTGGCAGTCTTCTCAAGGCATGTCTTCAGTCTTTTTCATTTTGGAAGATAAAAGGGAATTGTTTATGTTTTTGCATACTATCTATACTATATTTGTTTTATTACTATCAGAGCTGAAATTTATTTTTGTGTATGTGTGCCTTTGGTGTATTGAACAGTAAAGTTTCTTTTGTAAATTAGATATTTTTGCTCATCTTTCTAAGGGGACATTTAGTTTTTTCTTGATGCGAAGGACATCCTTTAACAATCTTTCCTAGAGGTGCAGTTGATGTCAAGAACTGACATTAGAAGAGTGGGCTGGGAGAAGAGACCATTCTAAAATATGTCTCAACAGTATGTCTAAAGGTAGAGAGTCTTGCAGATCAGGAGTAACAATATCTGCTTTGGGTGAATGCTTATGCCCCGCTCCAATTCATATTTTGAAGTCTAATTCCCAAGTGGAGATCTTTGAAGGTGGCCTTTTGGAAGGAATTAGGTAATAAGGGTAGAGTCTTTATGGATAGAATCAGTGTCCTAATAAGAAGAAACACTAACAGGCTTGCTTCCTGTGTCTCCCACATGAGGTCACAGCAGGAGGAATGCTACCTCCAAACAAGGAAGAGGCCCATCACCAGAGCCTGACCATGCTGGCACCCTACTCTTGGATTTCTCAGGCTCCAGAATAGTGAGAAATAAATGTTTATTGTGAAAGCCACCCAGTCTATGGTAACCAGTTATAGCAGCCAGATTGTCTAAGACAATGTCTAATATTGTCTAACCACTTATGTGCTGACACTTTTCAAGTCTCATCTCATTGTATTATCAGAGTAACCTTGTGAGTTAGGCATTATCATTATTACCCTTCCTGAGATAAGGGAACTACGGCTTGGTGGTTAAATAAGAAACTCAAAATTATATAGATAAGACACTACAGAACCACAGCTAAAATCCAGCTCTCTGACACTTTGGTCCCCTTCATATCTGTTATACTGTCCTTCTATGGCTCTAACTAGTGGAAAGTTAGATCTATTCCCATACAAAAAATGTAGAAGCTTTGTCTTCAGTGGATTGTGATTCTGTGTCTATCACACAGATAGACCGTTGTCCTGGATTGTGCCACACCAACCCATAAGTGCCACCATCCTGCTGCTGCTGCTGTCCTCAGGTGATCAGTCTTTGACCACACTGCCCACTGGGCCTGACCCCTGCTGTTGGTGCCCTCTGTTGTGAATATGTCTTTGTACTCTTCCCTTTTTTCTTCCTCAAAATATCCCTGGCCTTTGAGCTAGAAGCCATAGCTTCTGCTAATTTACTCAACCAAATTGGATAGAGTTTTTAATGAATGCTAATGAATTTATATATTATTCCCATAGAAGCCAGGAAAGAGAGAGGTGAAGATAAAATACTGAGCCAAGTTTACCAACCAAGTGACAAACATGACTTTGGTTTTCCAGGTAGTGTAAAATATCACTCCTTACAAATATTTCTGAGAAAAGAAAGCATTGACCCAAGGTTAAATTGGGGAAAGGAATATAATCTGGGGGACCAGGCGGGCCTCAGTTCCCAGTGTTCTGACTCTTTCTGCCCTGGCTCCACAGTAGACCTCAGGCTCCAAGTGTAAGGGCACACCAAGAAACTTGCCCAGCTAGTGATGAGATGGTGTGAGTGAGGCTGTCACTGGAAAGCTGGGGCTGGCTTCCAAAGGGACAAGGCTGCAAGAAGCAAAGCCAAGAGCGCTCAACTTACACCTTGGGACCCTTCTGTAGCCCCTCAAACTTTCCACCAATTGATTCAGAACTACAGAAAGACTAGGAAAAGACTTTTACAGCCCTGCATTCACACTCAAATTTAACAACATTTCAAATTTTGATGCAGTTCCTACCAATGACAGACCTAAATGGCCCTGGATTGCTCCTGTAGCTTTGGCATAAAGATGAAGGAGAAGAGGCTGAACACAGAATAAGAGAGCACCCTTGTGTGCCCCACCTAGATTGTACAAATAACTCTCATTTGGGAGGTGAGCAGGGTATGCATGGGCAAATGGGAGGAAATCTACATATTTTGCAATTAACAAGGATAATACAATATTTTTAGAAATGTTTGCTTGAGGCTGAACAGGTTTTCTCTCTAGACTTTTTTCTTTTGATAATGAAAGATGCTTGTGAGGGATACAATATACAAAGACCCGAATCCATCACAGCAATATCCAGTCTGGAAGTAAGGGTCTGAATGAGATGAGCTCTCAGGTCCTTCCCAGCCAGAGGCTTCTGCGATTGTGTCTGACTTTATCTGAAGTGATGAACTGCTTTCAGAACAGAGAATGAGAAAGGATTAATTATATCCAATTGAATAAAAACATTATTAAGCATAACCTCTCTCATTTTTCTTATTACTGTGTCTTTTTACTCTCTCGAGGCACTATGATATTTCAAGGCTATCATGAAGTTAAAATAACCTCACAGAGCACTTTGAAGTAGATAAGAAGTGCTTTATTCCCCCTTCTCATGGAAGGGGAAACTGAGTCCTGGGCTTTCCCAGAATCCCACTGGGACTCCAGTCCCTACTTAGCCAGCTAGAGCTTTCCGCTGGATGTGCTGCCTCTCCTGGTAAGACTCTATCTGCTGATTAAAGTGGATTTTTTTTCTTTTTCTTTTTTTCCCAAGCCCCATTGCATTGGACAGATGCATTAAAAGCCTCCCTAGGAAGACAAATCCTGGGACCGACAGGTAACTTTCCATTAATAAAGCAAAAATATAAATTAAGCCATCCTCTAGGTGATTCTAGAACAGGGCTCACCCCCTCCTCTCCGCCCCTCAGGAATCCACAAACATATTTTTAAATAACAAAAGAAAATTGAGTACCCGATGCAGTTAGTGGTCGCCCCCGTGGGGGCTGGGGAGACCAGAAAAGGAGTCTATTATTTTGCACCTGTCCTGCCCAATAGCTCATTGTGCAACAGTATTTACTTAAAAAGCGGGGGAGGAAATCATTATTTGCTCTTAGTCCTGCGATTCCCGTGGCTCCGCTCTTTGGAGGAAGTATTTTATTTTATTTCTCTTTTCCCCTTCTCCTGTGCTTGAGTTGCAAGAGGTAAAGTGGCAGCACCTGGTGCATAGGATATGGAGAATCGCACCCAGGTCAGGATTGGAGCTTAGCATATGACTGCTCTGTTTTCTTCCTTGTCTGGACTGCGAAGAAGAGAAATGAGCTCAAGGGGAGAATGTCAACCTTTCTTAACTCTTTCCCTCTCCCCAGATACAAAAGCTGCGTATACACTACAGTGGCATACTGCATACACACTTGTACATTAAGTACATAAGCATATGCACATTAGTTTGTATATATGTGTATGCCACAGACATACATATTGAACATATATAGTATATATATTATTCTACATGTGTGTCTTAAGCCCATGTACACACAAACGTATTCCATTTCCCTCTTCCAAAATAGAAGTGCTAATGAATACACAAAAAAATAAAGAATAAACAGAGCAAAAACTGGAAAGAAAAAGAAAAAGAAAAAAAGCCCTTTTTTAAATGTTCTAAGTATCTTCTAGTCACTAATGTCTCTTCCTCTAAATGGTTGTGTTTCTCCAGCTGGAAATTGGCAGCAGTCAGCTTTACAAGTGTTGGGGAAAGATTTACTTGGACAGATGAAAGAAAATTATTTCCTCTTAAATGCCGGCGCCCACCACAGATAATGTGGCACTCCCCTGCTTTGGAGTTTATTTTCCAGGAAAGTACAGTCATTGGGCAGGGAAGACAAAAATATGACCAGGCTGGTAAAAATGCTATTGTTAGAGGTAATAAGGTGTTAGGCCAGTGCTTTAAACGTAGAGAGCTTTTCCTAAAGCTCCGAGAGCCAGTGGGCAGAGGGATAAATGGCACTGGGGGAGAGAGAGGCTGAGCGGGGTTGGCTGACCTGCACTCTGCAGCTGTAGTTATGCCCTTTGCATTCCCATAGAATGTCAGTGCAGAAAGGGACCAGTGCAGTCATCTTGTCCCACCCCTCTTCCCTTACACCATAGAGGAGAGAAGGTGACTTGACTGTATCCCAGTAGTGAGAGGTGGAACTGGGCTGGTAATCCCAACTTCCACCTGCATGGAGCCCAGTGTCCTTCGTGCTACTCAAGCAGTTTTCCCTCTTCTATGTTTCAGGAACTTTCTGAGGACAGAAGAAGAGCCAGGAGCCAGCCATCAAGTCTGGGACCCAAACCAGCTGCAATCAGAACAGCTCTGCCGTTTGCTTTAACTGTTAGTCTTCTATAGCCTGCCCTTATAAAACAGTCGGGCTGAAGAAGATTAGGAAAACCCACGATTCTCCCACACGTCTCTCTTCCAGGCTACCATAACTTCATCAAGCCTCACCTTATTTGTTGTGCATGATCCCAGATGTGAACCCCTCTCACTGACTGCTTTTTTGTTCCAGAGTGCTGCTTTATCAGATTTCAACTTTGCTGCTACTTTGTGCTTTCTGCCCTAGCCCTGCATCGCCTCCTGACCCTTTGTGTGTCACAGTCAACCCTGTGCCTTCTGGTGATACTTCTATACCCCACTCACTGCCTTCGTGCTGGACCATGCAGGCTCTTCTATGATCTCTCTGCTGAATCTCATCTCAAAGTACCGGTCCAGGGATCAGACCATGTTCAAACACATCTTGGGGATTTCCATGGGAATGGTCTGTGTGACAACCTTTCTCCTCAAACCCATCCCTAGGTCTGTGTTTGTAAGCTCATATAGCAAGACCGGCAGGGACTCCAGCATCTACAACAGAGTCACAACCTCCTCTCACACCAGTCACTTTCCAAATCCTGCTAATTCTCTGGTTCTCTCGGTGCTTCCACTTCCTCTCTGCTGCTAATACCCCATCCCAGAATGGACCCTGGCCTACCAAGATTACCTCTTCAGCCAACCTTTTAGGCTCTGTTGTCTTTCTTATAGGTGTTCTTTGTACAAATACAAAGATGATATGCTTGAAAAGCAGACCGAGCACCCTTGGACCATTTCATTTGTGTTTGAATCCCTCAAGGTGTGGCCTGACTGGCTAACTCTGCCCCACCTCCCTTCTCATCCATCCCCACCCAGCAGGCCAAGCCACTTGCAGTTCCCAGTGGCATGTGCTTCTACCTCTTCGTCTTGACTTTTTCTGTTCCTTTTGCTTCTCATGACAATCCCTTTGTTCTAGCCTATTGGAATACTTCTCTAAGTCTCAATTAGGCATGTCCTTGGCTATGAAGCTTTCCTTGCACCCCCCACAACACACACACACACACACACACACACACACACACACTCAGAAGCAGTGTTGTCTCATACCAATTATTTGGTAGGGGAAGTGGTAAAAATACTGAGGTCAACACTAAAGAATGAATTGAATTAATAAATTAATTGATTATTGAATCAATTATCTGTTGTCCAAAAGGCAAAACATTGTGCTTGAGCAGGAAGAGATAGAAGGTTAAGTCATAGTGAAAAATTTCTTGTTCCCTAAAACTCTCAATCCTAGAAGAGGGAATATGAAAACTACATTTAAATATCAAATAACCATAAAAAAAATAGAGGTCTAACAGCAGCCTCCCTGTTAATCAGGTCCTGCCAGCTGCTGTAACAACTAGCATCCACTTCTGCAGGGCTAACTCAAGGTATTTCTCCTTCACATCAGGTTTGCAGGTGGTAGGAAGTTGGTGCTCTCATCCCTGTGATCATTCTTCTTACATGAATAGCTCTGCCATTCTCTGAGGCCCCCAAGTCCTTTTCTTCATCTTCTTCATACTTTGCCATTTATTTTTTTAAAAATTATTTTAGTTGTTTCTTCCAATTCTCTGACCACTCATCAATTCCAATAGATGATGAATGGATGGAAGTACGTTGAGAATGGGTCAAAACTCCGAAGAATACTTAGCTTTCCCAAACTTTCTTCAGCTCTTGACCCATAGCACAGGATGCACTGAGGCAAGAAGGTGTTACAGATCGGTGCCGAGGTGGTATTTGTGAGCACCAGCAGTTTCTACCACAGCCTCCCAGCTACGTAGGACTACTTGAGTCTTCCTTTTCTGCAGTCTCTTCTCTACCCAGTTGCCAGGATCATCCTTCTCAATTACAGAGCAAATTGTACGAGTCCTTTAAGTTCCATTGTACACAGGGCTCTGATCTCACCTTATGTGGCTCTGTACCATGCACCCTAACTGGTAACCCCTTATGCATCTATGGTCATGCCATGCTCTTTCTTCCTCTGTGCTCTTTCTTGGATGTTTCCCTTCAGTGGGAAAGCCCTTCTTCCTTCCTCCACTTTTCCATCAAGACCTTGTGAAGCTTTCTTTCCTCCCTGGACTTAGATGTGTTAATTCTTTTGCTATATCAGTGCCACTCCATACTGTTGCCCTTACCAAATAAGGCTCTCAGGACCTTGCAATGTGTCTAGAGTCACATGTTGGATATGATAATATTTTGGATTTATTGAGTTAAATACAGTTTATTAATTTTACCAGTTTCTTCTTCCCTTTTTTAAAAATATAGCTACTAGAAAAATTTAAATTACATTTGTGACTCACATTATATTTCCAGACATCACTCTCTACAGTATTTTTCATACTTACATGTAACTGTTTGAACACATGTCTGTCTCTTTGCTAGAGAACAAGCCCATCACTGCAGGGAAAATTCTCACTCCCTTTGTGAAGAGAGAACCCTTGAACAAGAGCATTGCCCATAATAGAACCCCCTCTGAAGGTGTGCAGAATAAATGCATGAGGTCTAGAAGATAAACATACACAGAGTTAGTTGAGGACAGAGAGGGTTTTGACCAAAGAAGGGAGGGAAATATAGGAGGAAGTTGTGTCACAAGAAAAGCAGGTGTGAATAATGTAGGGCTTTCTGAGAGCTAGGGAATGTGGAGCAAGTGGTCTTTCCAGAATGCAGGGAAGTGGAAAAGAAGGCTGGAAAGGTCTGTGTTGGGCAGATTGAGAGGGACTTTCCAATGCCAAAATGAAGGGTCTGGATTTCCTTTATATACCGTGGGCAGTCATTGAAGACTTGGGAGCATAAATAGCTGCCTCATCATGTAGGATACGAAGAGAAGTAACTGTGGATGAACGGGCTGTCCCACAGCTTTTCCGTATGAATAGTTTGCATTTATGCACTGGTTCACTTTGTTCATCCAAATGCTGGGGGGTTACGGCTTCAACTCCAGAATCTCCAGGGCAACCCCTGCTTGCATTCTTGGTCTCCATCTCAAATCCCCAAGGCCCAAACCTCTTACAAGGTCCTTCCCTGCTGAAGCTCACTTCTTATTCCCTGGGAGGTGGCTGGAGGAACCCTAGGGAGCCAGGAAAGGGGTTCTTAGAGTTTTTCCAGGCTATGAACTTTTGTTCCTTTGAACACAACTGCCTGGGACACAAGTGTGGAGCTGGCCACAGCACCCAGCTCTAAGCTTTAATCTGGGGCTGCTGGGTCCTTTGATGAATGTGTACCCGAGTCAGCCTTCAAGGATAATCAAGGCTTTTTTTTTCCTTTTTTTTTTTCATAATGAGATCCAAATGACTTCTTAATTATATATATATTTTTTAAATGAACCACCTAGTTTGGTTGATCAAAATGTGTGTAATATGTGGTAGGAAGAAAGGAAAACTTAGATTTAGGTCTGAGCTCTCATTCTTTATTGGTAGATTTAGGCAGAAGCCAAGATAGTAGGGCTGCATCCAGAGATGAGACCAGGGTAGCAACTCTTGATATCAGACCATGACAGCTAATAATCAAATCTCTTGAGGACCCAGGGCTTTGATCATAAAGCAGGTCCCAGGAAGTAAGCATTGGGAGGGGTTTGAGGTGCTTTGGTCCTACACTGTCTTTCCATAAACGGGAGCCTCAGATCCACAGAGACTGTCCTGGACTCAGGTGGTGTCATACTAGGCAATGGGTATCCTCAGACTCTTGCCAAAACCATGACAGAATAGTAGTTATTTGATATCTTAAAAGACTTTTTCCTAGCCTTTCTCTTATTGATCCTCAGGACAATCTTGAAGTCAAACAATGCTAAGTGTTACCTTTTCTACAAGTCCAGATTTCAGAGTGGTTCGGGGTTTGCCTGAAGTCACACAGCAAATGGTAAAGCTGGGGAAGGGTAGTAAGTCCCTGTTCTTTCCATTTCACTGCCCAGCTCTTCCAGGCTTCCATCTCTGGTTCATTCATTCATCACATGCTACTTGAGAACCCAGGCCCAGGCCTGGCATAAAGTGTCCCCCAGCTTCTCCTCTCCAATTACCTTCATGGGGTAATTAAGCTTTAGCCACAGGAAGAACATGATCCGGTTTGAATTCTAGGAAAATGTCTTTGGCAGACTGTGAATGACAGCTTGAAGCAGGGAGAGCCGAGAGGCAGGGACTTAATGGCTAGTGGAGGAACAAGGCAGCTTAGAATGAAGAACTGTTTCCCAGGGATGGGATGGCAGTTTGGGGAGAGGTTTAAAATGGAATGTAACCACTGAGGAAAAGAGGAAAAAATCTGAGACTTTTTAATTTAGTTCCTCGGTCAGTCCTAGTAGTTTAACCTCTAAGGGTATCATTGGGTGAGTCATTTAGGGAGAAATGCTTTACAATTAATGATGTACATCTAGAAGTCTAGAGTTGAGGAGGGAGGGGAGATTGGAGTCAGCAGAGTGTGGGTGACAGTGGCCTATGGTGTGTGTGACACCCCAGAAAATTAGGAAAAGCCAGAAGAGAGGTCAGGGTGATATGAGTCAGCTTTACATCTTGATGATGAAATAATCCAACACAGGTTATTATGAATAAGCAGAAGCTTCTTTAGCACATGGTTTTGGAGGCTTAAGAACATGGCAGTGGCATCACTGTCATTGTGATGGACAGCAACGGTGAGTGTATATGGGAGCAAGCGAATGAACACGTGTAGATTCAGCAGCAGAGAGAGACCAATGCCCTACATTCCCCTCCAAGGGCACATCCCTAACACCCAGGGATCTCCCAGTAGACCCCACCTCCCCACACCACCACCCTGAGGACCAAGCCTGTAGACACAGTGGACTCTTACGTGTCATGCAATTACCAAACCATAGCTGGTGAGGGTCTGAGGCTTTATCCCTTCATGCTTTAAAGGAAATGTTAAAATTGGTGATGAAAAGCACTAGACTTGGATTCTGATCTCGGCTCTACTTCTGACAGACTCATGTCAGCTGTCATGAACATTGGTATCCTCGCCTGTAGATGCTGGAGCAGAGGATCCACGTGCTCTCCTCCACCACTGCCATCCATGAAGCTTATGAGTGGATTCACACAACGACACAAGGATACTGCAGGATTCCAAGTCTGTCCCTGTCTCCCAGCTGACTACGTCTCCTGGCTGGTGTTAAGGAGGCCCTGGTGGCCCCATAAAACCAGGCTGCACAGTGCCCTTCTGTGATTGTATTCCCTCCCACTGCACGAGGCACATTGCTTGGTAAAGGCTCCTCTGCCACTCGGAGACCAGGAAGCAGTCGCCTCCCCAGCCTCTGTTTCTCTGTACTACTCTGTCCTCTGCCCCAGGTTTTATTACTTAGTGAGTGATGTTTGCCTGGAAACACTTTCTTTATGACTTATTAATAAAAAGCGAGAAGGGAGAAATGAAAGAAACACAAGGTAAGAGAGCAGGATTGTATCTAAGTAAAATACTTTTCAAAGTGTCAAAAGGTCTTTGGGGAAATAGGAAAAATAAATGAGTCAAAGTGTGAAGTGAGTGAGAGGCAGGAAACTGGCTCCAGGAAATAAGTCCTCAGCTACAGCAATTTGAACTAAAACAAAACAAAACAAAATCCAACAGAATGGAAACTAATAATGATCATTGTCATATTCCTCACTATTGTCACCCTCACCACGACACCCCCTGTTGACATATTATTTTGAAACTTGATTGATCTGAAAAAATGACCAAGTCGTAGGAGTAATATAACAAGGTCAAAGAAGGCAGCAGGTGGAATAGAGATCAGGGCCAACCTTGCCCTTTCCTGGGCCCAGCAAACGATAGCCCTGGTCCCAAGAGGCTGAAAAACATCTCCAAGGGGAGGGAAAAATACCTTAGATGGGGCTCAGTTTCAGAATTCAGGATCTCCAAATCTCTCCTGGAATTGTCTGCTTGCTGTTCAAAAGTGAGAGGTGGACACCAACATCACAAATTCAAGTCCCTTGGGTAAGTTGGGGCAGGTGAGAGGAGGGAAGCTGCACATTCTATGAATCTTTGAGACCCTTTGTAAGTTGTGAGGAGCAAAGGGCAGTTGTCCAGAGGTCTTCCAGAGCTCACCACACTGTAGTGGTTGGCTTTTAGGGCTGAGTCTTCAGGGAAGGTTTTGGTGAAAAGAAAGCAATGCTGCTCAGCTATCCTTTACCCCGATTTCTGAAAGTCCCCAATTTCAGGAGGTTTTCGTTCTCTTTCGTTCTCTACTGCCCTCGCCTCTAGGGCATGGGCCAGCCTTAAGAGGACTTCTTCCAGTTACTTTGCTTTTTAATCTCACAGTTTTGTTTATCCTGATTCCTCCACCTGGGGCAGCCCCGCTCCTTGATCCTGATCCCACGTCTTGAAATCTCAGGCATCTCTAAGAAGCACAACCCAAGGCCTCCAAACAGAAGTGATTTCTCTTACTTTGCTCCACATTTTATTGTGCATGTCACATTCATGCATATTTTATGAATATTTGTACACATTCAGGACTTATCTTCCCTGCTAGAGCACAAACTCCCTGAGAGATGGGACCTTGTCTTATTTATCTGAATTACGTTCAAAATGGTAAGCCTAGGATGCTTTCCCAGCATGTAAAATCATACTTCAGCACTCTGCACTAAATGGGCTAAGCCCCACTCATCCTTCTAGGCCCACATCAAATGACACATCATTTTTAAAGTCTCACCAAGCATTTTCATTTCAAAGCAGATTTTGTTTTCACTGATTTCCTATGAATTGCTGGTCACCAAATATTTGCAATGTTCTTCCTGGACATATGGTCAGACTGATCTTCCCTGGCCCCTTCTAAATTCAGTGGGATCATGTGACTTGCTTTGGGTAATGAAATAAAAGCAGAAATTATCTGTATCACACTCTAAGAGCCAGTGCAAGACTTACTGTTTCGTCTTTCTCCTGCCTTAGCAATCATGGAAGTACAGAGATGGAGCTTCCCCTAGGATGGAGTTCTTAAATAAGGATGCCATAGAGCAGAATATCTCTTCTGGCCCACAACAGCAACATAATGGAAATAAGAAATAAAACTGTTTTTTAAAGCACTGAGATTTGGGAGCTGCTTATTACTGAAGCATTATGTAACCTATTCTGTCTGATACATATATGATAATACTTCCCAATATTATATCATTTGAGCAAATGTCATCTCCTTCATAAGTTGGATAAGTTGAGCACTTACTTCTCCATCTATTCATTCACTCTGTCTTTTACTTATCCAACATGTCTAGAGTACAACCATGTTAGGCACTAATTACAAGTTTGATAATACTATAAGCAAAATATGTTGTTTGTCCTCAGGAGTCTTTTGATCTGGGCAGGAGAGTAGGTGACTAATCAGGTAGAATCAATGACATATGATGCAAGCCAGTAGGAATAATTCAGAATGCTATGGGAGCACACAGGAAGAACACCTAACTCTGAAATCTGGGAGGATTAAGAAAGAATTGCTGGGAAAATCCCATCTTGAGATAAATGGGAGTTATTCAGATGAAAGGGAGAAGGGAGTGGGAAAGGAGAGCAAACCAGGCAAAGGGAACAGCATTGGTAAAAGCAAGATGGCAGGGAAGGTCTGGAGAACCGCAAGTTGCATGTGACTGGGGTAAGAAATCAGAGATGGAACAGCTACTGAGCCAGATAAACCTGGACAGGGAAGCTGGGTTCCTGTCCAGGAGAAGTCTGCTACCAAATGAAGACTCTGTTGGGACCTAGTCATAAAGGCAATGGGGAGACACTGAATTATAAGTGAGTGACATAAACCAGCACAGTGACTTACCCCTGTAATCCCAGAGGCTCAGGAGGCTGAGGCTAGAGGATTGCAAATTCAAAGCCAGCCTCAGCAAGTTAGCGAGGCTCTAACCAACTTAGTGAGACCCCTGACTCAAAATAAAACATAAAAAGGGCTGAGGATGTGGCTCCATGGTTAAGTGCCCCTGAGCTCAATCCCTGGGACCAAAAAAATCAAACGAACAAACAAAAAAGTGAGTGACATAATTGTGTTTAGATCTTCAAGGTCATTCTGACTGCAGCAAGGAGATAGGAGCAGGGCAGCATCATGAGCCCCTTGGAGGCAGAGTCTGTCTCACTCACCTTGACAGCCCTCCCCCTTCCCTCATACCAGGCTTCTAGTACCACCTAAGTGGTCCAGAAATCCTAATTGGAAGAAGAAATGACAACAGGCATGCGAGTCCTCAGCTCTGCTGTGTCTCTGTCAGCAACACCTCCAGGCTGGGAGCAGTCATTCACAATGGCAGCTACTAAGAGTTCAGAGGTGCTGTGTTTTGAGATGCCAGTATTCTGTCATGAGCAAATCTGAGCAAGCCTCAATGTCCCAATAATGGCAAGCCTGTGCTGGGCAGTGTCTTCCCAAGGAGGCAGGAAACATCCAGGCACTCTCAGAAGGAAACCAGTTAAGACTGCTAGAAGGGGGAAGACGACTGTAGGTGACCACCCTAGATTTTGCATCTCTACCCCAACTGACTGCAGGCTCTGTTGAATTTATGTTCCCCTGGGACATCCAGGGCTTGGAGTCGGGTGGGACACAGAGACTCCTAGGGTCACAACAGAGTCACAACAACGAGGGATATTTTATAGCTCTTTATAGGTGGAGTGAGGTTACAGGGGAGGTGCAAAAGCACCGCTATTTCCTGCAGGAGGCTTGTGCTTTTCCTGGGGAGCTGGGCTGTGGGCCCAGCCAGGTGCTCCAGAGCAAGAGGGCCACTCTCCCTCCAAGAGCCAGGCCGGCAATTCCAGAAGGCAAAACTTCAGTGTATTCCAATTTTCCAAAATAGAAAGAATAAAACAAATCAGAGCAGATGTTCCAACATGTAATTATCAACTAATCAGTTTGCACTTTTTTTTTTTTCAAAAAAGGGAAATTTCAAAATAGCTCCCGGATTTCATCAACTGCAGCCCTGGTGGAAGGCTGGCTGGGTTGAAAGAGAGTAACTGCAGAGGACTGCAGGTGCCCAGGTGGTGGGGGAGGAGGGCAGGGCAGGTGCTTCTAGTGCCTGTGTTGCTGCTGCGGGGTTCAGGAAGTGTGTGTGTGGGAGGAGGGGTGCAGCTCCAGATTGCAGGTGCCAGGTTAAGGCAGCTGGGCCTCAAGACAAGCAGTTTCCCTCACAGGAACGCTGTGAGGTGGGATGAGTCAGCTCCGTGCTGCCTCATGCCTCAGATCTTGTCTCTGACAGGCACATGAAATGGTTCACTGGAAGAGCCTTAAGTGGACCATTTTGTCCTCAAGTTTAAGATTTTGTCTACCTCCCAATAACTGTCTGGTCCTTTGAACCCAGTAAGATGCAGACAAGAAACAGGACATGTCCCTGCAAGATCAGCAAGTCCAAGAGCTCCCTGAGTTCAGTTCTAGATTTGGTTCTGAAATCTACAGTTGCTGTATTTTCCATCTGAATGCTGTTGGACCTTTGAGTGACTTCGTATCAGCTCATAATGAGAGGGAGGCAGTGGAAGAAAAGAAGGAAAGGGAGGAAGAGGAAATGAAGAAAGGAAGGTGCATAGGGGAGGGAGAAGAAGCGGGGCAGGAGAAAAGAGGAGGCTCTATAGGATCAAGACCTTGTGGTAGAATTTATATATTAGGTGTTTACAACAGAATTCAGAAATGTTAGACATTGTTTGGAAATGAACGTGATCTTTCTGCAGATCGATGCATATATGTGTATAACTAGAGCTCTACAGACCATCTGCACCTTGAGCGTGTTTGGCTTGCTGGAGTGAGCACTCTGGTGTCCCTAGAAACCTTTTAGGAACAAGTGTTATTAACACATGCACAGACTTCACAGTTTCCTGCCGTAGGTGCTGACTCACAGGTGTCCCAACCCAGTCAGCATCTCCTGGCCCCTTCTTTAACACTAGATTTAGTTTCAATCACCTTCCCAGGTGAGGACTGGACTGAACAGCCCTCCCTCCTAAGTGCCTGCTCTCTGGAAGCCAGTTTCCAAAGAACAAAAGGACACAGTGGTCCCAAGTGTAGGATCTTCTATCAGGCAGCCTGGGTCAAGCCCGAGTCACATCGCTTTCTGGCTGTGTGTCTTTGGTAAGCTGTTTAACCTTTCTGACTTCTATTTCCTCATCTGCAAAATGAAGATAATGGCTGTACTTACTGCCTAGGGTGGCTGTGAGGTTCACAGGAGGTAATACACTTGCAGTGTTTGGCATCTGCTCGATAGAATGCTGGCCTTCTGAGCACAGCCTGCCACCCAACAGCCTGTTAGTGCAGGGCTGGAACTGAGTGGTCATCACACTGGGAGGAAATGGAAATACACCCTGTGATGAGCATTCTGTCCCATAGGAAATTCTGCCATTCCTGGAAGAGAGTCATTCTACTTTTATTTTTCTCTAAGAATACCTTTTTCTTTCCTTTCCATCTTGGCAAAGTTGGCATAGCCAAATTCGGTTGATTTCCTGAGGCCCAACTCAATGCTCACCTCCTGCACTCGGTGATCACCTCCTGCAGGAAGCCACCCAAGTGCTCCATCCAGGAATCATCTCCTGCTCCTCTCCATTCTTTTAGCACTCTATCTGTACAATTATTTCTTGGTGGGACTTAGGACACTCCATTTTATAGCACAGAGATTTGTGGATCGGTCTTAGCTGCCTTACAAGATTTTGAAGAAAGGGTCTCCACTGTCTTATCCTGATGAAAACCCTACCATGTGCCTACCAGGAAATGCTTGCCACAGAGTAGATGTTCAGGCCATGGTTTTCAATGTGACCATGAAAGGCAATTCACATCCTGGATGAAGTCTGCCTTGTCAATGGTGTGATGGAGAAGATAGCGTGGAATCAGCCTCCCAGCTGGGCTTCAGTGAGGATCTGGAATCTAGAGGGAGGCAAATGAGCAGAAAGTTTCAGGGGAGCCAGAAGACATTCTCTCTGCCTTCACAGTTCAGGGGCATGCTGGAAAGAGAATTCTCTCCTTGACCTTCTGATGGGAATAATTGCATAGACTTTGTTCACTTTCCTGTTAATTTATTACTGACAGGTGGCTTAGCAGAGTGGTTAAAAATGAGCTCTGAAACCAAGTTGCCTGGGTTTACATCCCAGCTCTACCATTTAACTGCTATGCAAGCTTGTTCAACTTACTTGACTCCTCCATGCCTTTTCTTCAACTCTGAAATGTGGGGAATAATAGTACCTTCCTCTTAATGTTGTTGTAAAGAATAAATAAATGAGGAAACGCATGTGAAATATTTGGGAAGTACTTGATGCATAGTAATCACTAAGTAAGTGAGAGCTGTGATTACATAGTCCCAAGATCAAATCACAGACGCTATGGTGCTTGTCTCCACGAGCAGGGAGAAGAAAGCTGAGGGATCCAGATTCAAATCCTAACCTTCGCCTACAAGTTCTGTCATTGTAAGACAGGTTCTTGGCTTCCCTGAACATCAGTGCCTTGGTTTTTGCATCTGTAAGATGAGGGCTGAATTGGTTGCTTTCTAAAGTCTTGGTTCAAATTCTGTTTTAGTAAGTCTATGAATATTTTGGAGAAGAACAAGTACAAGAAGCAAAAGTTAAATATAGTCAAATAATAGGTTTTTCCCCACTCTATCTCTTATTCCTCACCTCCTCTTCCCTCCTCATCACTTTTCCTTATGTAATCTCCAGTCTGTAATCTCTCTTCCTCATGCATACTTACACGTGTGTGCACATGTGTGTGCATGCGTGTGTGGCACGCGCACACGCGCACACACACACACACACACACTTTGCTTCCTTTTTCTTATTGCCTTTTATAATCACTTCCTTTTCAGATCCTGCCTTTGTCACACCCCTTAGTTTCTCAGGAAAGCTCAGGATTAAGGGGCCTGGGCAGGGTAGAGGCAGAAGGCCTGCGCCCACCACTCTGTCGCTTACCTGTAAAGCTGAGGAGCTGCTGGGATTAGGCTTTATTAGATATATATATGCCCTGGCTTTCCATGGGCTGAACTTTCCCTGATGCTTCCAGAACTATGTGGGCTTGACAAGTAGTCAGGGCACTGGAGAAAAATGAAAAAGGATTTTTTGTTACTTTTTTAATAAATGATAAAGAAGGAAGAGAAAATTAACAGACTCCAGACCCTTCCCCTTCCTCATTTCTCACCTGGTGCAGTCTGTGCACCGTGGTAGGGGGCATCCCATGCAGGAGGCAGGGGTGGGCTCCTCTGCCTCTTAGGGCTAGCTACCTGCTTCAGGGACACAGGCTCCAAGAAGCAGGCTGGGGAGTATTCCAGGGTTGCTCTAAGATCTCTTTTTGTCACTTTTCCTCACTTTACCCTGTCTCTCTAGCTCTGTCTCTGTCTCTGATTCTTCCTCTCGCCCTCTCTTCACCACCCACCCCCATTCCTTCCTCAACCTTCATGGAGCAGCTCCAATTAAAACAGAAATGGCAGTTTGGCTCCTGAGCTGACATCTTCACTGCAGCAGAAGCTTTCTCAATTGACAGAAATCCTTGGTTTTCTTGCCTGCTTATGTGCTACATGGAAGAAGAAGGGAAAAAAAAAAACCAGGGAAAAAATTATTGTAACCTCATAACCTCTTCTTGTTCTCCTCTATCTGTACCCCTCCCTTTCCAGCTGTGGTTCACCTAGCTTCTTCCCCAAGCCCAGGGTGGAACGGCATTTGGACAGCTCTTCCGCAGCACCCTGCTCCTCCGAGGGGTGGAAAGTGCCTTCTACGCTGCATTTCAATTAGAGCCTGAAGGAAGCAGCTGAGGTTCCCAGCCTGATCTTGGGAGCCCCGTTTGCCTGCCTGCCTGCTATTCAGAAATGACAGGTTTTGTAGTTCAGTGTTTTCCAACACTGCTCACTAATGATTACATTTTGTGAACATTACCCTGAAAGGCTGGAGCCCAGCACCCTTGGTTTGCCTGCTTCCCCTTCGAGCTCCTGCACCCCTTCCCAGGGGTATAGCACTAGGCGAGGCAGCCATATTTCACTGCTCTCCGCACCTCCATCAGGCCTGCTGCTCCCTCGGAGCCTGGGTTCCAGGTGTCAGTCACACAGGAATCCCAAGGCTGCTCATTCGTCACCCCAATGCATCTGAGGGCAAACTCATTACCTGCTCCCCAGCAGCCCAACAGTGCACCAACCTGACCTTCCCCCTAAGTGACAATGTTGCCCTCCTCTCCGTGGCCAAGGTTAGACTCAAGTCTAATCTTCTCAGGGGACAAGCCGGGTCCAACTACCTGCAGGCTTTCCATCCTCTCTTTGTGTAGCCTGATGTTATGGCCCCTGGAGAACTTTCACATCCACCTTTCTCTTCCACTTGCACATGCTCTGCTCTGTCTCAGCTGCCATGGCCCCTGCCTGACTCCCGGATTCGGATCCCATCCTACCTCAAGCCATTATTCCTTCTGTCTGGGGTTTTTGTCCGTAACCTAGGCTATTTCTTTTCTATGAAATCCTCAAGAAACTGCAATGGCTCCCTATTTCTTATGAATTAGAATCCAAAGTCCTTTCCAGTCTGCTGTCTCACTCTGTCTCTGCACCCACCCTAACTGCCTTCCTCTAAGCCCCAAACTCTCCCTGTTCTTTAATAGCTCCCCGTCTGTCACCACACTATTTTCTCATCCTGGAATTTCCTGTCCTCCAGCTTGCTTTTGTATCTGGGAATTTGTGCTATTTGGGTGGATATCTTACTTGTGGGAGGCACCTGATAAATATGTATAGACTGACTCCAATTACAAAATCTAATGGTCTTTAATAAATATGTATTTAATAAATATGTGCTGTGTACCTACTGTGGCTTTGTCACTGTGCTAGACCCTGGTGATACACAAGTTAGTAAGAATAAACTGAGACCCCTGCCTCAGATGTGCTTAAAATATACAGGAATGGCACAGATGGAAAGAAAGGAATAAGAGGGCAACGTTAATTTGATAAATATTCATCTCTTAAATGTCTATGTCAGGAACTATGCTAGATACTAAAAACAAGGAAAATGAATAAGTTACAGTCCTCAGCATTGAGGAGTTTCAATTCTAATGGAAGAGACTGATAAGAAAAAGAGGAAGGGGGAACTAGGGATCCATGCAAGCTCTGAGAATGTGCCAGTCTTGGGGCTTTGGGAGGTGATACCTAAGCCTGGTTGTGGAGAGGAGCAGGGAATGGTCAGATGCAAGAATAGGACGAGGATGGGGGAGCTGGGAGTTTGGAGATGGAGCCACAGGTGAGCCAAGGCCCAAGGAGAGAAAGCAGTTCTGAGAAGAGCAACCAGCCGGGTCAGTGCTGGAGGAGGGGGAACTGGGACATGAGATAGAGAGGCTGATAGAAGAAACTTAAGAACTGAGCAGAGATCACAGTGAGGCCTCCATTGAGGAATAGGGTTTTATCCTGATCATTACAGAATTTAAGCAGTGGAGGGAGGTAGTCAGATGTGTACTTTAGAATCATGGCTCTTTATCCATTGACTCATTCAGCATATACTGAGCACCTGCTGCATGCCAGAGGTAATGGTAGGCATTGTGGGAGGGTGAGACTGGAACTTGGGTTTCAATGTAGAGGTTGCAGCAGAATTGAGGAGAAAAAAGACCAGGAAAAAAGGTAATGAAAGTGGGAATAGAGCAATCGGGCACACCTGAGAGAGCTTGCAGATGAGAAACTCCAGAGCCTGATAGTTTAGACGGGGCTGGGCAGGAATGAAAGTGGGTAACAGCAAGAACTGGCATTTTTTGAGCCTTCACGATGTGTTAGGCATGATTCCAACTACTTTATACAGATTAGCATCTTCAATTCTCACATAACTTTTTAAGGGAGTCTCTATTATTACCCAATTTACTAAAAGAAGAAACTGAGACACAGAGAGGTTGAGTGACATGCCCAAAGTCACACAACTACAAAGTAGCAAGCCAGGATTAAAACATGGGCAGAGGAGGAAGCAAGGCACATTCCTAAGTTGTAAACAGGTCAGGTGGAAGGGCAGGGGTTAAGGTGCGCATGTCAAGTAGAAAGGAGCAGAGAACACACATCTCATCAATTTTGAACATTTTCAAAAACTTAAAAGCCAAGTGAGGCTTTGCAGAGCTTTGGGAGGCTTGGGATGAAACTGTTGTGGTCAATTCTCCAAGGCAAAATTTCCAACAATTTTGGAAAAACAAACTTAACCTATCAAAATAAGGGGTTGGGTAAGGCATAGGCTGCCAGGATCCAGGAATGCCTAAAGCAGACGGGCTCTTTTCTTTGATGAACTGAACAGTCGTGAAAACGCTATTTGGGATTGGCCATTCGTGAAATCTTTCATTCCTTGCCTTTCTGTTCTGATCAATCCAGGAAACCTCTTTGCTCATTGTATTTCATTAGCATTGCTGCACAACCTTGGCCATGTTCACAAGGCCATTGCAGGCATGTTCTTAAAGGGGTGTATATGACCAGGACCATCTACCTAATTTTCAAGGCCCATTGAAAAACTAAAAGAAGAGATCCCTTGTTCAAAGGTGACAAAGATTTCCAAAATAGCAACAGAGGAGCTGTAAACCAAGCACTGGCCCTGCTGAGTCCAAGGCACTGAGTGGTTGGGTGGTCTGCATACCTGTGGAGCAGGCTCCCATCCATCACTGGCCCAACTGCATTTCACATTTCTTTAGGGTAAGAACTGTGATTTGTGTCCAAAAACTAAGAGTACACAAAATGACTTATCAGATTTTGGCTAAACAACATAGCAGAAGGGATGGGAACTTAAATTAACGAGTACATACTATGCCTAGCCTGTGGTCAGTGTTTTATAAATGAATGAATGAAGGCTACATGATTTGCCCAAGGTTAATTTCTGCTAATAATGGATGGAGGCTGGATGGGTGAGCATATTTTTCTGCTCTAAAGCCCATACATTTTGGAACAGACTCCCGCAGGAGAGGGCTGACTCACACGAAGGATTGTAACTAGGTCCCAACCACTCTTCTGTCCCACACATCGCACCATTAAACCAAAGAAATGCTCAGAGGGTGGATGCTTGGATACGATTTGGTTCTTGCTGAGACTGCACTTGATTTTATTTGGACATCTTTCAGTGTTTACAGGAATTAGAAAAATTGAAGTTAAAGAAAGTCTAGGACTGAGGCTCAGGGAGAGGAAGAAGCAACAAATATGGACTGAATTCCCTCTTGTGCCTATCCCTGTGCTGTGGGCTGGGAAGGGAGAGGTAGAGTCAAGGATAAGGTGAGACTCAAGAACAGGGTATATTTTACTTGTTAATTGTGCAAGCTGCAAGTTTAATTTTTATTCTAAGTTTCTGAAATGTCCAGAGCATAAAAATAGCCTCATCGTAATGGCTTTGTGAAGATTTTTAATTAGGAAAGAAGTGTTTCCCAATGTTTTTTTCTTTCTAATGCTAAAAATACTTTAAAATTTCCAAAATTAAAGCAGTTTTTTTTTTTTGAGTAGTGGATCATCAAGAAAACAGGTAATGACATAAAGCCATACTTTAAAACGTATTTTATTCATTGAAGATTATGCATCATTTGAGATAATAGCATATCATATGTGTGAGATACATTATCAGCAGGGCCCCAGACAGGCACCTAAGGATGCACCCAACCCAAATGCGTGCCTCCATGCACATACACGTACTCAGAAATGTGCACAGGCAGATGGGAAGCCACCGAGCCCCTGCAAAGAGGCCCAGAGCACAGTCTTGGCTTTTGCTGCAGCTCGCAGATGCCATCAGATGCTGAGCCTGTTCCAAGGGGTGTGTGTCTGGAGATTCCTGGGTGTCTGTTTGCAAACCTAGTCTGGCCTGGTCCCTCCTCAGGCCTCCTGGGGGATGTGGCAGAGAGATGAGCTGTCTGATTTACCAGGAGCAGCTACCTGGAGAGTGACCCAGAACAAACAGCTCCTAGAATGAGGCGGGTGCCAGCGGGCAGGTCTCTAGGCAGCTCTGGGGCAGAACCTGGGATTACACCTTTCTGATTCTAAACACTGGGTGGATCCAGCATGCTTTCCTGTGATGAATGCAGCAATTACAGCTGATGGGGCACACATTGCCATCAAGATGCCTGCTGTCCTGGGAATTGGCATTAATAAGGAAGAGTGGAGGGAGGGTGGTTCTGATCTCCAGGCCTCAGCAGGGCACATCCCTGCTGGCCCCTCTCCCCAGGGCACAGCTGTGAAGCTGGGGGTTTGGCTATTTATAGTCAAGCTCTGATATCTCAGATGATTACCTTTCAGATCTCGAGTGTGAGGTCTACTTTATGTAAATAGCACGGTACAAACTAATTGCAGGCTTCATGCTGCATCTATTTTTTCCCCATTTCCTCTTCTCTTGCCACCTTCCCAGCCCCCAGCCCCACCTCATTCCCAGCACCACCAAACCCCACCCCCTTTTTTTTTTTTTTGCAAAGATCAGAAGCAGCAAGTTAGTGGGAGGTTGACAGCTCTACAGAAGGGCCACCACTATCTCTATTAACCTCTGGAAAAGGTGATTCTCCCAAGGCACCCAAACCTCCTAGATTAGGTTTAATTCCTGAAACTGCTGGCAAGTTCTTAGGTTTTTGCTCACAAGCCAGCATGATTCCAACAGAGCTCGAACCTTAGCATCTCCAGCTCCAAGGGCGCCTTGGAGGTCAACCTATCCAGGCTCTCAACTCGCTTTTCTCCTGTTGGAAGTTCTGTGGATGCATCCTTTGCTCAGCCATGAGTGGAAAAGCAACCTTGCCCCTTTCCTGGGTCATCTGATCCCCATTTAAAATAATTCTCACCATTATAAACTCCTTCTTTTGAACTGTAATTGTCCTCTTTAGGTACATCATTAGACAAAAGTGAGCATAATTTATATGCCTTCGCCACATGATACTCTGTAATCTACTTGAACGAAGACAGCTAAGCTAGTGGCAGGCTGGGGCTGGGAGCCCCTGCTGTCCTCCTTCATCCCCAACTGGGGCCACTTGATCCTCACCTCTGGACCCAGTTCTGCTGTAGGCACTAGGACTAATCTTGGCCTGGGGCAAGGAGGGATTTAAGGAGCTCAAACCCAACTGTGTGGGATTAAAAATCAATTTACTCTCAATGCTAATCTGGATAATATGTTTCTTTTGTTGGGTCTTTTTTTTTCTGATTAAACTGGCTGCCTCTTACTTTTGTGATCGTAATGGCTATCATTTTTGAGAGTTTGTGCTAAACATGATCATATTTTAATTCCCCAGCAGCCCACAAAGGTGAACATTGCTGTCTTAGTTTACAGGTGAGGAAACAGCAGCCTAAGGTGGTATGGTGACTTTCCCAAGTTCTCAGACATCGTAAGTGAAGGAGCTGAGGATGCGACACAGGCTGGCTCCACTCAGTAGCCTCATGCTAGTCACTGGAGTGCAAGGCCTTCCAGCACGGCCCCTCCTTTGTGTCTTCAGCTTTAGTGTCATGATGTCCTCGCTCTTGTGTGCCTCTGGGCACTTGAACGTAGGGGCCACAGCCTTGTGAGTTCCCAGGACAAAGGCTGGAGGCCCACCTGCATCCTGATCCCAGAGGTAGACCTGGTGAGCAGCTGAGAGGCTTCCCTGCCTCCCCTTAGTTCCACCCACTCTCCAAGCCTGAAATTCCTGTCCCCATTCTCTCCCCCAGCTTGGTGGTACATTTGGAGAGGGGCTTTCCTCACCTTGTGCTTCCAAACAAGTAATCCAAGGGTATTTATTTAGCCTGTGGGAGAGAACCCTGGGAATCGAACTGAGAAAGCCTCTTGCCATCTGGAGCCTGCTCAGTGCCCCTAATCCAGCTACCTCCTCTGCTGCTGCAGGAGGCGTGGTGGTGGGGGGGAGCCATTACTTGGACTCCCAATGCAGAGGAGAAAACGGTGGAAGCATATTGTATGAGCTGGAAGCCATGGTTCAGGAAGCCATGGTTTTTCCCCTCCAGCCATACCCCTAGATCTGGATCAGCTTCTTACAAGAACAGAACAGTGTCAGACTGTTTATTCAGGAAGGAAGAAGGGTAATATAGCAACTTTCTCAGTGATCGCCTTGTTGACCCCAATCTGAGCAGGTCCCCATCGTCATCTTGATTCCACTATATAGATGATTTCTTTCTAAGTCCAAACATTTTAAGGGGCAAATAAAAAGTAACATCCCAAATATGCTAACTGAAAACAAAAGAAACAGCACCAAAACCCAAAAGGAACAAAAACCAAAACCAACCTCTGGACATATCATAAGCCTGACTGTGTTATGATGCACAGCCAGCCCCTAAAGAAGAGCAACTTAATAGTCCCTCTTTAGCCTCTAGTAGTCAAGCATTTGACCTCTCATGTTCCTTCAAAGGTCCCAGTCCTTTGGATCTTTCTGCAGATGATAACATCACTCCCCAAGTGAAGGTTACAAAGGGGAAAAACTACAAACCAGAGCAAATCCTTTAACCTGGAGGCAACTCTCTAGCCCAAATGAGAAGGTAGGGCACATAGGGGATGTAAGTGGTGGAAGATCTTTGAGATGATGAATTCCCTTTGCCATATATTTGGGGTTCCTTAAGGGGTCCTTTTCAACAACCCGATTGAGGTGTCTTTGAGATGGCAGATTGCCATCAGGTGCCTTGCAGGGACAATCTTTGGAATCCCCCTGAGCTTGTCCTCTTGCATAGTCACTGTAAAGGAGGACTGCTATGGTTTGAATGTGGGTCTTCCCCCGCAATTCATATGTTGAAAACTGATCTCCAATGTAATGGTTTAAGAGATGAGAACTTCTAGGGTGACTAAGTCATGATGGCAGAGCCTCATAAATGGAATTAGTGTCCCTATAAAAAAGGCCCAAAAAAGCATGTTTGTTTCTTGTGAGGATTCAGCTAGAAGGTTTGAGGAACAAGGTCCTCACCAGACACCACCAGGGCTTTGATCTTGGATTTGCCTCCAGAGTTATGTGAAATAAATTTCTGTTGTTTATAAATTTCATGGTCTGAGGTTCTTCTGTGATAGAAGACCAAACATGTTAACAAAAGGGCTGAAATGTACATCTTCAACAGACCAGTTATATCACTGTTATAGAATGTAGTATTCATAACATAGTTTGTTTGTTGGTTGGTTATTAAATTTGGTTGGTCACTTTTTCTTATTTCCATGAAGTATGTGGGATTAGAAATAAATTCTTCCATTATTTTTTCTACACAGTGAATAAAAGAGCTGGTGGGGGTGTGATGAGGACAGAGGACCACACTAGAGTCAAAACAGTAATTACTGAGTGTATAGCAAAGCAGCTACTGCAAGAGAATTGGCAAGAGCTGGCCGGTCCCTGCCTCTGGTTTTAGCGCAGCATATTACCAGAGGGAAAGCCCTGAATAAGCAGGGTGGGATACAAGTGATCATCGAATCTTCTGAGATATATTGATCTTCAGGGAAAATCCTCTGGACCTGAGGCCCAGCTCCCATCATGGCATCTCTGGAACACATCACCCACATCAGGTGGTTCTGGGGCTACAGAACACTTCTGATTCTCTGGTCTGCCTGCCTGCCTTTCTTCCTTCCTTTCGTTTCCTCTTTCTTTCTTTTTTTCTTCCTTGCTTGCTCATTTTCTTGCTTTCTTCTGAACTCACCTTACTTTCCAGGATAAATGTTGAATGCATTAATCCCAACTTTAGATAATGGCAAATTTATTCAGGCTATCAAACCAGATGGACTAAAACCAAAGCCATCATATCACACTATATTTGGAGATATGGGCAGACACATCAAGTTTAAAATTAGGAAATAGACCCAAACTGAAAAGGCTGCTGAGCTTAGTGATTTCATCAGCTACTGCGAAAGTGCTATTCTCTTATAGGAAGCAAGTTCATCCTAGAACCCATGGAGAGCTTGACCAGCCTCGGCCAATCAGTTATGTTACTCTCTTCTTCGGGCCTGTGCTTGGTTCCATGGATGGGCTTGTGACCCCAGCCAAGCCAATCAGTGATCTTACTTCAAATTCCAGCTGGGAGGAAGACTTTGACATTTCTCTTGCATTGCTAACATGGAACTCAGAGCTTCTGGTGAGTATGCTTCCTTCAAACATAAAGTGAATTCCACAGATGGAAATGAGTTGGACAGGAAGATTGAAGGAGAGAGAGGGAGCAAGAACACAGAGCACTGGAGACAGAGCCCTGATGGCATTGTAAACCTAGAGATCTTTTGTCCCAGAGGTCAACCCCACTCTTGCCTAAACTGAGTTGTTTATCAGGCTAATGGATTTCATTTTATTAGATTGTCTTCTTCTAATTGACTTCTAAATCTTGAGATTCCCCAAGGTTCAGTCTCAACCATTTTCTTGTCTTTATCTATTCCTTGTCTTGGTGAGGTCATCTCATCTCATGGCTTTAAATGCCATTTATGCTGGATGATTTGTGAATTTATAACTCCCGCCCTGACTTCTACACCCATATATCTGACTGCATGTTCCACAGTACCTCTTGGTTGTCTGGAAGGCCTTTTGATCAGACATGCCCAACACAACTCTCATACTCCCCCAGTCCCTGGGCACCTCCCAACCCACTTTTCCCCAACTCAGTAAATGGCCTCACCTATTATTACATTCTTCAATTGTTCAGGCCAGAAACCTCAAACTCATTCCTGATTCCTCCCTATCCTGCACCCTTGGTGTACAATCCAACACCAAATCCTGCAAGTTCTACCTCAAATTATAATTTTGTTTCCTTCCTATTTCCCTTCTTTCCACCCTGTTTCCTTGATTTTACTCCTGACTACCTATAATATATTCTCTACTTCCACACAACACAAGAGCACTCTTTTTAGGTTTGGAATGAGATAATGTCATTCTTGTGCTTAATTTCCTACAATTACTTCCACAATAATCAATAAAATCTAGATTAGTCATCATGGTACACCAGACTGTGATCTGGCCCTTGTCCATCTCTCCGACTCATCTTCTTCCTTAATTAAGTCTTCTTTCCTTGAAACTGTCAGATTTGTTTTCTGCCTTAAGGCCTTTGCATTTCCTCATCTCTGCCCAGAATCTTTGCATGAACGGTTACCTTTCATCATCCAAAAGCCCTAAATCTGAGTTATCTCTGATACCTTAGTGATGCTCTATATGACATGTTGTTTAAGTATCTTATCAAAATCTGATATTTTCTTCTTATTCATCATTTATATTTCATGTCTTTCTACTAGAATGTAAACATCAATCCACTAGAGACCTTGTCTTTTCATGACTATACCCTTAGCAACTGAAATGGTTCCTGGCAAAGAGAAGAGCTCAATAAGTGTTTGTTGAATGAATAAATAAAAGCTACTTAGATGGGCTTCTGTTACTTGCAGGTAAAGGAGATCCCAAGAGATACAAAATCATTCCTCATAATGCCACATAAAAATCAATAATAAAAAGTTTGATAGTCACAAAACTTAATAGGTTATAAAACTGTATTGAATGCTATAGTAACTGCAGTAACCATGACATTTGTGATTTATTGAACATTTACTATACTCCAGGTACAGGATTTTCTATTAGTCAAGTAATCCTCACAGAAACCCTATGAAGTAGGTATCTTAATCTTCTTTTCAAAAGTATTGGAAACTTAGACCCAGAAAGATTATATGACTTGTTCAAGATTAAACAGCAAGTAAAATTGGTGGGCTATCAACTTGAACTTGGTAGTTCTAATTCAAGTGTCAGTATTTCCTCATGACATCACACCACCGTAAAGTGAATAAAAGGGAAGAGTATGAAAGATAAATATTTAACATAGTTAATACCTTACTTCTTACCAAGCGTGGGGTTCTCAGATAACCAGCTAGATAGGAACTTCATTGCTGAAACCATCCCATAAAATAAGACAGACAAAGCACTTCATGGGAGAACTTAAGAATATCAGTTTAGTGAGCAATTGGAATAATCAAAGAATGTCAGAATTCTGAAGTCCATTCTCTGCCTCGCATTCTAATGTAGTGTAGCTTTATAAGAAACAACATATCTACCAAGGGTTTCATAGTGATGTTGAAACATTACAAAAGCATTTTGAGTAAGAAAAATTATATCATACACATATGAGGTTTAATTAGGTTTAGATTGGTTAACCCCTTATTCCCAGGGACAAATGTCAGTTCATCTAAGGAGCTTGCAATCTTTTTGGAAAAGAAGCTATATGTTCTGAACTTCCAAAAGCTAATAAGAATGCCTACAAGATGATCTAATTAAAATAATTTCAAATTTATGAACATTTGGAATTGCATTGGATCTAAATACCCAAAAGTCACAGACCATTTTTTATTGTCAACAGCAGAGAGGAGAGGAAGGAGGAGGAAGGAGAGGGAATGAGGGCGAAAGGTGACAGGCAAGCAAGCAGGCTGGCTCTCAGCCTTGTGCCCTTAGATAAACTCTGGGCTGCCATTCCCATCCTCTGTCCCCATTCACTGCATGTGGTAGCTAGCCTGGGCTGCTAAATTCTCTGCTTCACTGCTGGGACTCCGAGAGACCTGCCTTACACTGTCTCATTGCTGTTTATTCTGTGTGCAACCTCTGCGGTCCCTCTTCTGTCTCAGAGATCTGGGGAGCATGATTATGGGCAGACCCAGGATACCCTGCTAATAATGTCTTTCCCACCTGGGGAGACTCCTCATTGGATGAGGCTTCACCCTGATCTCTCTCCCCTCCCATGTGTCCAGCCTTCTCATTTGCTCACAGGCCTGCCTTCTTGGGACCATGCTATCCTCTGATACATTTGATGAAACTCTTATTTTCCTTAGCTCTTCTCTAAACTATAACTCAGCCAGTATTTTTGCCAACCTGATCTTTTCCCAGCAGTCTTCGCTGATGCGGCCAATTTTTCCCCTCCATTCCTTCTCATCTCCTCCATTTCTAGGACAGATGTTGCCTTCTCTTCTTATTAATTATCACAAATACCCAAATAAAACCTAAATATAGACGGACTTATTTTCTTTTCTCTATCAATAGGAATTAAAGTACTGCTATCTCTTCCTTCCTGTTACTAAGAAAATCCCTTGGGAAGAAAAATAAAAATAAAAACACTGAAATTACCCATTTATTTAATTACAAGGCACTTGCTTTCATAAGCCACATTTTCACTGCTGAGAAGATTCTGATTTGGCAACAAAAGGCAAAAGCTATTTCTAGTGAGAGCTGCAAGGAGTCAGTGTTAGCAATGTGCCGGCGTGGAGAAAGCATGTGGAGCCGCTTTCATGGCTTTCCACCTTGGAGGGAGGGGCGACCGGGAGGTGGGGGGCACAGGCACGGAAGGTATAGAGACAGCGAAGTGGATAAAGTAAAGGCAGGAAGATCAAAGGATGGAACAAAATGTTAGAAAAGCACAGAGCAACACAAAGAAACATGCACAGAGCCGGAGACAGACTGGAGAGTCATGTAAGAGATGCAGGGCGTGAAACATGTTGAGTGGTACAGGCAGAAGGAGGAAGAGCCCTAGAGCAAGAAAGAGATGAAGGCTGCAAAGCAAAGTCATTAAAAGTTGGTCAGATCTCCTGGGGACAATGGCTACCATTCAGGTTCACCTAATGGTGACAACATTTGGGGGTTTTTAAGTTGCTACTTATCCTGAACATATGTTCATCACTGCATCCACGGCCAGCTGCAGAAAGCCTGGCACACAAATTAGATTCTTACGGGGTGGTTGTGGTATAGATAAATCAATAGAAGTTGTACACTCGTGGGTAATTCTCAGATATGAATGCACAAGATTTAAAGTATTGCTTGATATCTTTCTAATGAAATATGTTTTTATTAGAATAAGAATGTGCATTAGACCAGTATTCTTGGGTAGAATAAAAGTAGTAAGGGTCATATGAACAGAAGCAAGACTTTAAGAAAGAAGTGTATCTAGGCAAAATTGCAGTCCCTCAGCCAATCTTACTTGAGTTTTGATTGTACCTCAGTTTAACCATGGTTTCTATACTAATAGAAAAATCATAAACTATTGAATTTTCAGATATTGAAGAGTAGACCAAAGAAGTGACCTGGAAGCATTTACTTTAAGTGACCTGTCTAGTTCTGGTGCTAGGTTTTCAAGGTTGTGGGCCTCAGAACTTAACACAAAACTGTATTATATTAGCGTGAAAACCTTTAGTCACAGCATTATGATATGAGCATTATGCGTACAGAAGTTCGTGGACACTAGCCAATGAAGTGGCTTGAATGAGATGTCTTCTCTCTGTTGTGGCTCACTAGTAAAGCTCATAGAACTCATTTGCCCTGACATGGAGAGTAGCTTTCATCTCAAGGGCAAAGTCTGGTTCCTACAGGGTAGCTTTGGGAATCTCTGCAGAGAAGAGATGTGTTAGGAATGAGCACATACTCAGAGGGAAGGGCATGAGTCTGGTGACCTCAGGATGCCACAATACCGAAGGGAGTGGTGGCAAGATGTCAGGTGGGGAGAAACTGGGACCTCATGACTGAGCAGGAACGACCTAGGACCTTGTTTCAGTATCTCCTTGAAAAGTCCAAGTCTGGTCTCCTATTCTTCAGGTCCAGAAAGAGAGGAAATAAAAGGGTATCACCAGCTAACAGAGGCAGAGTAAGCCACCTTCTCACTTCTACTGAACTCTTAGTTCACCTTTCTAACTTCATGCCAGTGTATTCCAAGAGTTGTTGCAGAGGGTAAGGAAGAAGGGACAGTAAGTTTCGTTCATTTCCATTAACATTAATATAGTGCCTACTATATGCCAGGCACTTGGGATACAATGATTAATAGGACATTATCCAGCTCTCATGGAACTCACAGCCTAGTGGGTGGGCAGGGAGATCATTCAAATCAAGAGATATGTTAACACATTGTGAGTCATGCAATAGTGAATGCCAGTCTCCTACATAAAACCTTTCTGTGACCTACTGCTTCCTACCTGAAGATCTCGCAGTGGCACACAGATCCTTGTTAACGGCTTCTATTCACCTCTCCAACCTTCTTTCCCTCACTCTGTGCTTCATCTGAATGACTTTCCATTTCTGGAATTAATTATGTTTCGGTCACCTCCATACTCTTTCCATACTATTCAGTATGCTTGGGACACTCCTCCTTTCCCACCCCTCACCCTGCCTTCTCTGCTTGCTAACTCATAAATAGCCCTCCCCCAGCAGGTCTTCTCTGACCTGGGTTGTCTAGATTATGGGCTCTTATTTGCTCTAATGTCACTTGGTACTTTACTCACCTGAGCCCCTACCTCGTTATATCAGAAATGTTATGGTTTAGATATGAGGTGACCCCTCAAAATAAAGCTCATGTGTGAGACAATGCAAGAAAGGTTTGAGGTGACATGATTGGGTTAGGAGTGCCTTGACCTAATCAGTGCACTGACCCCTTTGATTAACAGGGTGGTAACTGCAGGCAGGTAGTATATGGCTGGCAGAGGTAGTTCATTGGGGTGTGCCTTTGGGGTTTATATTTGTCCCTGGTGAGCATACCTCTCTCTCTCTCTGTCTCTCTCTCTCTCTCTCCTTCTCTCTGCTGCTCTCCTCTTCCACACTCTTTCACTCCAGCCCAGAGCAATGGAATAGGCCGTTAATGAACTGAGACCTCCGAAACCTTGAGCCCCAAATAAACTTTTTCTTCCTTGCATTTTTTCTTCTCAGATCTTTGGGTCACAGTGGTGAAAAAGCTGACAACACAGGAGCTAATTTGGTGCATGCCTATTTGTGCCTACGGACTGTTTGCTCTCGGAGGGTAGGAATATATGTTCATCATCACCTTCCCAGCAAGCACCAGAAAGCCTGGCACAGATTTGGTTCTTATGGAATGCTTGTTGTTTAAGTAAAGCAATAAAAGTTGTGTGCAAGTGGGTGAAGCTATGCCTTCAGTTTACCACTGTTGGATATTGGACACTGAAAGGGGTCACAAAAAATGTTTTTAATCTCAGAGGAAAGGGCTAACCATTTCGTTTTTTTTTTTAAGAAAGAGAGAGAAAAAGAGAGAGGGAATTATTTTTTATTTGTTTTTAGTTTTTCCAACATTTAGCTGGGGTTCGAATCTGGATCCTCATGCATGCAAGAGCTCTACCGTTGAGTCACCACTAAAGCCCCAGGGTTGAACATTTCTTTATCTCATTAGCTTCCAAATTTTCCTAAGACCATCATTCTAGATTCTCTGATACACATTTTGAGATTCCAAGCTGGGGATATTAGGTAATATACATAAAATTATATCCCTTCTATAGCATTTGAAATTAAAACTTGGTTCTAGAAGGTAAAAAAGTCTTTCAGGACTGAATAACTGAAGACCAACAAATATTAATATGTGAACAAAGCTGTAGGATTTTAAAAAAACCTTTTATGTCATTTTTAAACTGATATATAATATTTGTATTTATGGCATACAGTATTATAGTTGAAAACATGTGTATATGTTATGATCCAATCAGGGTAATTACCATTTTCATCTCTTCAGATATTATTATTTCTATGTGTTGTGAACCTTCAAATTCTCCTTGTCTAGTTATTTTAAAAATGTTTAATTCATTTTTACAAATTATAGCTACCCTCCTGTGCTATAGAACATTACACCCCGTTCCTCATTTGCTTCCTTTAATATACTGAGACCCTGAAGGCATAATGGCCCACCTAGAATCAACAAGACAGAAAGGACGGAGCCAGGGCTCAAAGACAGTGGATCTTTTGACTCCGAGCCCTGTGCCCGTTCTTCTACTGCACCATGACTCCCTATGGCTGGTGGAGGAATTCTAGGCACTGAACAAAAGTGTGAGAGGACATTTTTAGGATAGGTGGGCCTTCATGGTATGATCCAAATCATGTCATATAAGTAATCTCTTCTTCCCACTATGAAACTATCCCTAGGGAGGAGATATGGTGATGACTCTTCTCAAAAACTCATCAGAGAACTCCCATCTGGTTTTGGTGCTAAGCTCATTGAAAGGGTTCAGGGTCATTCGTTGCTGTCTTCCATCCTAAGATGAGAACACGACATACAACAGTGGCCAGAGAGAGAATAATCTATATGCCAGGGCACCACCCTGTCTGGGAAAGAGTGGTTTCACTTAGGGACCGTGTTGAATGCCAGGCGATGGTGAAGGCAACTCACGTCCTGACAGGGTGGAGTCCATTCAGGATGTTAATTCTATCGTGGTTACCTCAAAGCTAAGACAGACAACCAGAGCCAAAGAGATGTGGAGCGAGAGAGATAAAGTCAACCCTAAGGTGGAAAGTGGATGTCATCTGAACCTGGACGTAAATGATACCCAAAGACCAGGGCCAATAAGTGAAGAGGAATAATGAATCACACATGCAGGATCCAAATGAAGTTGTACATCAAGGATCCTCCTGCATTAGGATTCTTTTGGAAAAGTTAAGTACATGTTACAGTTTAGATATGTGCCCCAAAAGCTCACATGTGAGACAATGCAAGAATATCCAGAGAAGAAATGATTACATTTTGAAAGTTATGACCTAACCAGCAGATTGATCCACTGACATGGATTAACTGGGTGGTAACTATAGGCAGGTAGGATGTGGCTGGAGGAGACAGGTCACTGGGGGCATGCCTTTGGGATTTGCATTTTGTCCCTTATGAGCAGAGGTTTTCTGCTTCCTGGTTGTGATGTCATGAGCTACTTTCCTCATACGCCCTTTTGCCGTAATGTTCTGCTATCAGCATGGGACCTGTAATGGAGGCAGCTGTCTACGTACTGAGACCTCAGAAATTGTGAGCCCCTCCCCTATGTTGTTCTTGTCATGTCTTTTGGTCACAGCTATAAAAAAGTTGACTATGACACCCCATAACCCTGAAATGTGCCTTGCGTAGAGCTTTGGTTAGCTGACTGGAAAATAATTTGAAGAGTTGAGAACCTGAATACAGAAGGAGGGTAGCTAGGCTCGCTGATAAATGGATCTCATATTTAAAATTTCTAGAAACTTTTTCCTGTGCTCACCCATGAATTCTAGATCCAGCCTTCCTCTATTTCCCTTTTCCACTTATGCACAAACCTGGAAGGTTTTCTTCCCTTTCCTTCAGCTCCTAGAATTGGCAATACAGGGGTGCTTGCTACATTTCTGTCACTCAGCCTTCCACTACCTCTAGGCAAAAACTGTCATTGATTACAGACTTTCTGAATTAAAGCTTCAGGACACTTAAGTGAGCAATTATTATCAGTCACAAAAATGCTGGAAATTATTTATTAGGCATCATCTCGTTGCAGGCTCTGACAGCTTCCTACTGTGCTTTCTCTCACAACTCTGAGAGTTGGGAGGATGGTTCCTATACATTCTGATTTGCTCCTTGGGTTTTCAGAGTTTAGAGGAGTAACTCCTGAGGATTCAGGGGACTCAATTCATCCAGACCCCTGCCTCAAAGAAGACTCTAATTATGTCAGTTAAGAAGGTGGGGGACTTGGGGGAAATAGAAAATAGAGATTCCCCCAATTTAAATTTACTCCATGAGTGAAAATTTCCTCTGCCTTGGTGGGAACATTTGGAGATCAAGTCCATTCCTACAGGAGTGGAGTATACAGAGCAGATTGCATCAATAGCATGACCTTTTCTGTGGTCCCTACAGCCAAATTTCTGTGTTTCATTTGATTCCTGCTTACTTTTGAAGCGTGTTTCTCCAGCTTGGATCCTGTGAATCTCTGGTAGCTTTCTAATAAAGATAAGATAGGTTAGTTGGTTTTATTGCTTTTTGCCTACTGCGGGAGGTATACATTCACATCTGATATACTGAGTGCTTGTGAAATGTCACAAGATGATCTAGAAGTGTAAGATCATAAAATTCAGTTTGGGCAGACCAAGAACAAGAATGTGTCCCCAGATGCCACACTAAGCTGAATCTCAAAGGATATTATTGCAAGATGAGTAAGGGTGGAAGGATACATCACGTACAATGAATGAGAAAGGCCAAGAAATGAAAGAAAACATGGAATGATGAGAGACCACTAAAAGGTTTTTGGTGCTGCTGAACACAGTGTTCGTTCAGAGGAGTGGGTGGAAATGAGTTTGGGAAGGGAGCAGGAAGTGTCAACTACCTTCCGTAGATGAGGGAGAGCCAAGGGGTGGCCAAACAGGAAGTGCTGACAGATTTCCATGGTACCTGGCAGGTGTGTAGAGGGAGGACAGGGAGCACTGTGGCAGGAGGCAGGTAGGTATCCTAGAGCACAATCCAGGAATCGATGAGCCTCACCTCACCATGGGCTCATAACACTCACCAGGTGAAGAGGGGCTCAGGCATAGGCAAAGAAAAAAGAACTGGCTCTGATTGAAATCAACGGAGACAGAGAATCCAGCTGGGGGTAAATTGGAATGGTGATAGAAATTAGCATAAGTGCCCTGCAGAGAAATATTGGGCCTGTGAAAGTGAGATATAGGAAAAGCTGGACTGAAGGAAATGCCCTTAAAATAACCTCCTTCTTTCTCACTGATTCCATGACACACACATATAAATCCTTCAGCTCCATATTCAATATGTCCCCATCTCCACCCTCATCTGTCTTTCACTCTTTCACAACCTCTTGCCCACAGCCACTCTGCTCTTTACCTTCAGCATGCATCTGTGATTTATCTCTGCAGTTCACCACCTGGATCCCTCTGTTCTGCTTTTCCCCAAGCTTCACACCTCTGACTCCCAGGCTAAGACAAAAGCCCTGCAGAAGCCTCCCTGTTGGCTCCTGACAGCTCTGCTCTTCTTACTGGATTTTCTATCAGATCTACAGTCAGTTCCATACAATAAACAGTTTGCTGAATATACTGCCTTATTGTTTCTTATCCAAGAAAACAAACAGTTTTTCACTTGTGGGCAACCCTTGTCTTGTAAGTCTTTTGATTGGCCTCTGAAGTTTAGCACAAGGAAGAAAAATTGTGAGTAACTCAGAAAATACGGAAAAATACATAATATGTATTTAAAATACAATTATTGAGTTCTTATCCAGTTTGCTGTAATGAAAGGCAAATTGGAGCAATCAGGTATTGTCAAAAGCAGCTCCAAAAGTCAAACTTGGGAAGCTTTCAAGAAAATGCATGGAGTACAGTCTCTAGACAGCAATATGTGGTAGAAGGGTTTAGTTCTGTCTTACTAAGGTATAAAAACAGGGTGAGAGATAAAAATTCTAAGAATATTCAGTTCAGCATAAGGAGGTCCTGTTTCAAAGTCAGCAGTCTAGAGATGCAGTGGAAGTCCCAAGAGGCCACAGGTCCCTCTGTGTGGCTGATACAAACAAAAACTTTTAGACCACTGACAACAGGTGTCAATGTGGGATGGTGGTAAAGAGCATGGGCTTTGTTTCCTAAACTATAAAATGAAGAAAACAGTATCTACCTCTCAGAAGTGATGTCAGGAGTAAATGAGACAGCGCATGTACAGTGTTAGCAGAATTAATTAATGGATCCTTATTATTTAAAAATAATTAATGTAACTGCATACCAAATGGAGAGACATCAGATTAGATATTTTTGAAGTCTCTCCCAAACCCGAGTGTCCACAATTGTGAGATAACGAGTACTTGCTGGTGAACTTGGATTTGTTGAGATAGTATATCATCCAGGCATGGCTGCTATCATACAGCTTCCACTTCCCTTGTGAATTATAAGGATGGTTTTGGACCCAGAGCAGTGGAGAGGATGGAATCCTCCCCTAGAATATTGGACCTAGAAATGCTGATTTGTAGTTGGGAGCAGAAAGTTATTAAAAGGTAGATACAGACAAGAAATCATACATTAAGAATACCAAATCAAAACCTAAGGCTAGGGCTGGAGCGGTGGCTCAGTGGTTTCAGCACTTGCCTGGCATGAGCGAAGACTCGAGTTCAAACCCCAGCATCACATACACAGTGAAGCGTCTGAGCAATGAAAGTCATATGAAAAACTAATAAAATTATAAAATTGATTGTTTCTCCAAAAAAAAGAACCTAAGGTTAGAAGCAGATGAGGGATCAGAATTCACACTGGTAAGATACAGATTAAAAGGTTGTGAAAATATGAGTTTGTATGAGGCCAGTGTAAAAACCAGGCAGACAAGTCTGGTGGAGCTAGTAGTGATCATTATTATAAAAAATTCAATATGAAATAAGAGCTGCTTCTCCAGGGCCTGAATGACATGGCTGGTAGAAGGAGCCTACTTAAATCTACCAAAGGCACACCCGTGGGAACAGGGTCCATGGGACTTTAAAAATGCATTGTATCCCCATTTTTCCTGCATATGGAGCTGCAAGCGCCTACTCCCCTCCGCCTTCCTTCCTTATCCTAGGCTGCCAGCACGGAGCGTGGATTCCTCCTTCCTCCACTGTTTCTCTAGCTCACTATTGGTGGCAACTCAGTCACTGTTTCCATCCCAGTCTGTTTTGCTTCCACCTAGCCTCTTCCATTATTTCATCCCCACCTCCTAGGGTCTGACCTTTGCTTAAGCTCTGAGTTTTGTGTCCCCACTCCATAGCAGCACTGGCTTCTTGAAAGGACTTAGCCCAGTGCACTGCCTGGATGCCAACAAGTCCAGGGACACAGAGAACTCTGCACCCAGCCTGTGACTAGGAAAGGGACAGCAGCATGACCCGGAAGTCAGAAGAGAGCTGCAGGGACGGGGGCAGCACATGCAGCCATTCTGCTGGCATTTCATGGGGTCTGGTGGCTGACTTACTCCCGCCAGGTTCCCTTGAGGGCTTTCCTTGCAGCTAGAAGGGTACTTTGGACCTAAGCAGAACTTGGACCTTTCTCTCCCACAGCTGCAAACAGCAAAGTATTTGGAAGACTGCATAAGAATACACAGGAACCTGTGTTTGCTTGGTGAAACGGGAAACCTGTTAATAGCCCGAAGTTTAATTCCCCCTTCTCGCACTCTTTTTTAAGTGAAATCATTCTGTTGTCAACGCTGGTGAGGGTGATGTGTTTGACTGAAACAGTAATTTGACAAGATGTGTCTTCACTGTCATTCAAAGTGTGGAATAGAGCTCTCAGCATATGCAGGGTTTGTTCTCTCTGTCACCTCCCTCTCCTCTTTGTGAAGCTGCCTTCCCCGTGGAGATACGCCTCCTTAAAGAATAAGGAGAAAAACACATAATCCTGGGGGTCAGGAGGGCATGCGTTTAAATACACAATGAGTGGGTGAGCTCCTAGATTCGAGAGGAGCTTTGATGCTGGGGGTGGGGGCTCTTCAGGGACAGGGAGGGGCCAGATACTAAGATATAGGGCTCTGTTGGCAGAGACACCTGCCTGTCTCCATAAATCAACCCCAATGAGTTAATTCCTCATAGAGGATGATGAATGAAAAGTTCTAAGACCTGGCACAAGGCTGGGCTTGGTGAGAGGCCAAGACTGCTCAAATGCCTTCCTGACTCATCCCCATGGCTGTGGGGTGGGGGAAAGGGTATCAAAACCAGGGAAGACTCCTATGTGCATATGTGGTGCTGATGCTTCCCAGGCCACCAGAGACTCCAGACAAACGTGTTGACTCCCAGACACTCCAGAAAATTGGGGCCAGGCAAGATCTGGATTTTGTACTGATAAAGCTCAATGATTATAAGAATGAATTTTAGAATCAGAAACACCTGGAGTTCTAGCTTGTCACCTCGAGTGAGACCTATAAAACAGGGATGATACTACCTATCTTGGAGTGCTCGGTACACAGTAGCTATTATGAGTGTAAGTGTGACACACATGTTCCCAGTGACACCTCTGGTCCCCTGTAAAGGGTGTAACTGTATGGTGTGTAATGACCTCAGGGTTCCTGTAAGAACTATGCTGATCAGAAAAGAATCAGGAAATGCAAAATGCCTGGGTATTGGACCCTCTGCTCCTGAGTCATGGTCAAGTCCCCTAGTGGAAACTGAAAAGCCCGTGTGCTTCCGACCCTGTGGGATCTGTGAGCTCACTGTTGGAATTCTTTCTTAGTTTTCCCTGAATACCTTCATTAGCACACATTTGAGTACAGCTCTTTGCCAGACAGTACTGTGGGCAGGGGGGATGCAAAGAGGAAAAAGATGTCTTTCAGGGACCTGACCAGAGTGTAGAATACAAGCAGAGGAGCAAATTAATAAAAAGGATGGCACACAAGGAGGGGGGCCACAGGAAGAAGAGAGGGACATCTAACTCCAAAAAACCTTCACTGGCCAACCCATTCTCTTTTTACCATACCATACCAGCCATCTTATCATCTGACCATTTTGTTACTTTCATTATATTTTCTGAACCTCAATTAACTGAAAATTAAGCTAAATGAGATGACATTCATAAAGTAGCTGGCACACAGTTGGTGCTCAACAAGTGCTTATTCTCTCTCATTCCTTTCCTTCTGAGTGGTGTCAATGTTATAGATTGGGTTGAATCATAAGCAATTGCCATTTTTGTCAGTCTAGAGTGCATATTAATGATGTTATAGGGTTCGTGTCAATATTTTTATATATGTGCTTCATTTATTTTTTAATTGACAAAATGATTATACATTTGTGATGTACAACATGTTTTGATTTATGTGTGCATTGGGGAAAGGCTAAATCAAGCTAACTCACATGCATTACCTCACATACTTTGTGTGGATGTGCAAGCTAAGGAAACTTACACTCTAAAATCTTCGCATTTTTCAAGTATATAACATACTATTATAAACTATGGTCACCATGATATGCAGTAGATCTTTTGAACTTATCCCTCCTGTCATGTTAATCTTTTATTCCTTGACCCAATATTGAGTGATGGATTAATTGATTTAGCTTAGAAGAAAACATTTCTTACTGGAAATGACTGAGGGAAGATAAGAGGCCAGGCTCTACTTATCCAGCATGTTTTGAACACCAATTACTTGTTAGGCACTAGACAAGGGACTGGGATAGAGACACAGAAGGTTCCTGCCCAGGGAAGAGGTGGGCAAAGTTCTAACTCAATGAGATGCCAAGCAAAAATCCACACAATGTGCAATGGAAGTGCAAGGGGTGATGATGAGTGGCTCAGTCTAAGAAAAGTTGGGCAAAGCTTAACATAGCAGATGTCCTTGGAATTGAATCGGAGGCTGCAGAGGCATCCTTCACAAAGCTAGGCATCCTAGACAAAGGAAAAGACAAAGTCATAGAGATATGAGAGCAATACGCAGCACCTTTCAGGAATCAGTGAGCCAAAGCCTCCAAAACAAATATGAACTCGTGAATGCCAGTACAGTCATGCATCCTGTAACACAGGGGTACATTTTGAGAAATGCATTGTTTGGTGATTTCATCATTGTGTGAATGGCACAGTGTATGTACACAAATTAAGATGGCTGAAATCACTTATGGGACCACATTCACATCCACAGCCATCATTGGCCAAAATCATTATGCAGCATGTGCCTGTACCTCATGCAGATATTTAAAACAACAACAACAACAAAAAATAGTGCTTATTTTAACTGGGCCTTGCAACATGGTTATAAGAAGGAGGACAAAGACCAGCCTCTTTCCTGGCAGAGCAGAGTTAGATATAGTTAATGGAGCTGGTGATCCTGCCTGCTAGGAAGATGAACAGGATTTTCTCTGGGGGACCTTCTCCCCAAAGACAATGTTTGCCTCCTATACCAAGCCCTAGGTGCCGAGTCTGCAGCCATCTAGTCCATCCTGACCTTTGAGAGTTCCACTTTGCCTCTCTGACCATCACTCTGCCTGTCAGTGACTGGAATTTCTCAGCCTTCCACAGGGCTGGCCCCCCTTCTATCCTCCATTAACTGTAAGTAACTAGCTCTGCTCTTCCAGGAAAGAGGATGGTCTTTGTCCTCCGTCTTATGACTTGTGTGGCAAGGCCCATGCTGCAGGCAGCCTCTCTGTTGTGTTATTGATGCCTCCATGGCTGGGGAGGCAGGGGACTGGTATCATTCTGTTGAGCCCCTGTGCGGGAAAAATCGTTCTATATTATACAAAATTTCTGTTCTTCTCTCATCTCATCTCTCACCACCACGAGCCTCATTATTATGAGAACCCGGCTCCTCACTCCAGGAGTTGTTAGCCCAAGCCATGTTTCCTATACTGAGGTTTCAGAAACTTAAGGGGATGACAAGGAAGTCACCAATGAGGGGAGAGGTATAAAGAAGGAGGGAGACACGTTCTAGAGAAAAGAGGTGCAACCAGTGAAGAATATGCAGTACCTTGATAAGGGGCAGAGTGGGGGAAAGGTTTGTACAAGGAGTCAGGATATTTCACAAATTCCTTCTATTTTGGTGAGTCTCAGAATTGTTATAAAGGAATAGAATCTAGACAGAACACACACACACACACACACACACACACACGCACACACACGAAATAAAATAACATCTTTATTTCCCTAAGTAAACTTATTTTGTTAAATGACTTTTAGAAAGAACTTGGGTAGTCTTATGCTTCTGAGCTGCTACCTAGGCCCCTCCCCATCTCCCCATCAATCTTAGATTAATATTTCAGCAGGGCATCCATACTCTCAGTAAATATACCAGGATCAATTCTTTGCTATAGCCCCTGCTCAAATCTGCCTCAGATGGTAATATTTTAAAGTTGATTGGATCTTAAAATTGTGAGAGGTCCCTAGTGTCATGACTTTACTGGCATTATCAGCTCAGCCATTGTCTCAGCAAGCAATCTCCTACTGAAATAAGTGCAATGATACTCCCCCACACTGGAGCACACAGGAGGGAGCTGCACCAGGTGCCCATGAGGGAGGCTCACCTATGAATCAAGTGATGGTGAAGAATGAGGAAGCCTCTCCCAGCTTGCCCGCGTGACCTTGGGAGTGTAGGAATGTGTTCTTGTAGCGCTGCAGGAGGCTCCTGGGCTTTGTAATTCTCTCTCCCTTCTTTTTCCTTTTTTTACTCTTTCTTTCTTTTCTTTTTTTTTAATATGTGCATCAACAGTGTCATCTCTCAACTTGATAAACTTGTCAGAGGGAGCTCCAGGAAAGTGTGACATAGAGGTGGTTGGAGTGATTGCTGTGTACAGGAGATAGGGAGTTGTTAGAGGTACCAAGACATTAGCCTGAGGGCAAGCAGATGTTCCAGGATGTATGTGACTCAAGGGCAACTTGCACCACCCCACAGCAGACCAGGACCCTGGAAGAGGGAAGGAGAGCATTGTGGACAAGAGTGTGATCGATGCTAAGGGAGATGTGGGTGGACAGTAGCAGTCAGGGCAGTGTGGGGGCCTGGGTGTGCACAAGCACTGTGTAATGTGTTGTGGGGCTTACTTGGTGGCTCTTCCTGAGACAGGCCATGAGAAGCTGTGAGTGGGACAGCTGGGCAAAAAGGGCAGGTGGGGGGCAAAGGGCAGAGAGCATTGGGGCTCTTGTGCTAAGGCAGACTGCAAGCTATGACTGAGCATTTCTCTCTGTACCCTTTTCTGAAAGAGTTTTCTTAGTTGCTCATCTGGAATTCATAATCATCTATAATCATGGAAAATTCTCCTATGAGCCCACTGGGTAGGTAAGTTAGTGATGGCTGTATTTCTGAGCCAGGCATGGTGCCTTGTACATCACTGGCATTATATTGATATTAATAAAATAAACATCAAACCAATGAACAAAACTCAGTATCTCTTTTTTGCCTCATCTGTTTAGCTGGGGCATCAGGGAAATCCACATTAAATGAGTAAGGTGATGGTAATGGGGAGTTAGGAAGAGCTGAATTTGCTCTGCTCAAATCACCTCTCTTCTCCAATCTTTGGTTTCCTCATCTGTACAATGGGAGACCTGAAAATGCACCGTGAAACATGTCATCCAATATTGTAACTTCTAATAAAAATCCAAAATGCCACTATGGGGATCAGTGTAACAATGCAAAGGAAGGACATGGAACTTGCAAAGCACAGTAGGAATTCAGGAAGAGTGCCCTGGTCCCCTCGCCGGGGTTGGATTCCCTTGCTAAGGGCCCTAAAGCACCACCTACTTACCCTCTCAGGCACTTACAGTCAGCCCCACCTTTATTCTTCTGTCTGGAGGGAAGGACTTGGCGATCTGCCAACGGAACAGGTGGCTTCTTTCCCTGTACCATCTAATAGTATAATAATCTTCTGCCCCAGCGTCTCTGAGTCTCTGAGTGATTAGAGCACATCTCAGGTGCTGCCTCAAAGAGTCAAGGCCAAGAAATGCTCCTCGCCTGGGAAGTGCAATAATTGCTTTCTGTGCCCTGCCTAGAGTGTGATATTTATATTATAAAATAGGATTTAGGTCTAAAAATAAAGGAAGTTGTCAAAGCTCAGGATTATTGATACAAGTGTGCATGGCAACACTGATAGTGAATGTGAAGAGCTCTAGTTGTGTCCAGGTTTCTAAAGTGGGAGGAAGGTAAAATTAATAAATTAGGTCATTGACGATACTCTGAGAGTGAGGGAATCATCCTCCCAACTCGCCAGCTCACCTTTTTTTGGCCTTCGCATGAAGAGAGCTGCATGTTGGAAGTACAGTTAACTACAGACACACCAAATAGAGGGATCAAAGTGTTAATTTAATTGATATATTAAAAAGTCACTGATGGAGGCTGGAGCAGTAGCTCAGCGGTTGCGGCACTTGCTTGGCATGCACAAGTTTGTGAGTTCAAACCCCAGCAACACGTACACAAAGAAGTATCCGAGCAACGAAGGCCACACAAAAACCTAAATTAAAAAATTGATTCTGTCTCTCTCTCTCTCATTGTCCCTCTCTGTTAAAAAAAAAAAAGCCACTGATGAACCCTATTTAATCAAATACAAATAATATGGGGAATAGGAGCAACCTCATTACTATTCACAGATTAGCCCCATTCAACAATTCTAGCAACTGAGACTGGTTGTCAGAATGGTCCGATAGGAAACAGTAGTTGGAATCCAGAGGCTTCTAGGGTCTTTTTCCCAATTCTGTACCAATGAGCTCATGACCTCTGGGCCTCAGTTTCCTCAGCTGCAAAATGAGGGGGTTGGACCAGAAGACTTCTAAAGTCTCATCCAGTTTTTGACATTCTGCGGTTCCATATTGAGCATAATTTCATTGATCTTTGTGGATGCAGAAGCCACGTCAGGCCCCTGCAGTGTCTAGGTCGCCATTTTGAACATCAATGGCCTTTGTCTGGAAGAGTGTCAGCTCCGGAGATGCCTGATTAATAGACCACAAGATAACAGGGCTTACTGTTGTCACTTTCTTCTTTTTCCCAGCACTTCTGTCCTTAGGGAGCTAAATAAGACTGGTCAGTTTTGCTTCCTTTTTTTATTTTCTGGATTTTATCTACACCTCCAGCAGAGATTTTGGTTTTTCATTTACTTTCACTGCAGGTTTCAATCTTACCCACCCCCAAAACAATATCCTCTACCCTGTTGCACGAAATAAAAGAAAAGCTTCAAATTGGCTCTGCCTCCTTAAGCTTTTGGAAACTTTTTATTGTGAGGATCTGCAAAACCTAAATTTGGGGCCTGCACTATTTGGTGGTGTCTCTTTGCCTCAGAGGAATCTTCTAGCTTTTCTCCATTTCAAAGCACTTGGGTCCACACAAATGCTCTCGAAGAGAGAGCTTTTCTTCCCCCCTTAGCAAAAATTCAGGTCTGTCACCAGGAAAGAAGAGGTTTTTCTGTGGAAATCTTCCTCATGCTGGTTATAAAGTCACTCACATCTCTGTATGAACTCTGCTAACTCGCTCCGTTGTCTTTGTGAGTGAGAAGCGAAATCCACACAAAGGTATAAAGAGCTGATCCATATAAAGATTGCTCTCTGGATTTCCATTGGGCAGCAGCTTTCTGATGACTGCATCTTTGCTGTAGACAGCTGTGCAATTGAGACAACAGCAGGGCTCCAGATGTGCTGGGGCTTGCTAGGCAACAGACTTAGAAGTGTGGCCAAATCAGCCCCAGATAATCACCAGAGAAGGGGGAAAAATGTAGGGTGGGTCCACAGTCTTTGTGCCATCCAGGAGCTGGGGGATTAGCTCAGCACAGAGATGGAGCAAGTTGCAATGGAAGATCTACTTCTCATGTAATGTGTGAGGGCTTTCCCTTGACTGCAAGAAACTCTTGCAAGATAGCAGAGCTGAGAGTGCCCACCCAGAAAGGGACATCACATCGTGCTACTACAGAAATACTTGATTTGAATTTGGCCCTGCCCCTCACTAACAGTGTGATCTTGAGGCTACTTTGTAGGGCTTAAGCTTACAAAGCCTTTGGAACCCACCTGACACAATTCATCACAGATTCCCCTGCTTTTTTAAGGAGGAATTTAACAAGGAGCAAGACACTGTGACTAGAACAAGATCCAACAGCCAGTGTATAGCAAAGATCAGACCAAAACTCATTTCTCCTAACTCCTAGTTCAGTGTTCTTTTCCGGACACTGAGTATATCTGAGGGTAGGAATCACCTGGTATAATGGCTGCTGAACAGAATCTGGAATCGGAATCTTAAGTATCCCAGGTGAATCTTCAAATAAAATGAGAATGCTGATAGATGCTCTCTAAAGCATGGTGCCTAGGATGGACACACAGAGGCAGGCTCTCACTCCTTATGTGATGTGTCCCTTCTGACACAGAACGGAGGAAATGAACCATTGATCTTGAGAGGTAATAAGGCTCCCCAAAGAAACAATAGTATCTGGTGACAATTTTTGAGTAAACAGAGTTAACCAACTTTTTTATAGAACTTTAGGAAAGAAAAACTCACATGGCTGTCTACATACAATCTCTTAGAGATAGTTAAGAAGGCTCATAATGGTTCTCACATAGGCACATTTTGATTACTTTTTGCAGTGCTGGGGATGAAATCCAGGTCCTCACACATGCTAGGCAAGCACTCTCCCCCAGCCCTTCCTGGGTACATTTGCATGGGATCAGTCTGCTCCAGGGTGACTTGGCTTTTCCTGGGATTTTGCTAGAATTCAGGGAGCTATTTGAGGCTGGTACAAACCAGGAATTCAAAGGGGAACACAGGAAAATGGCCCCTCAGGTGGGAGCAGGAGAGGAACAGATGGCAAAAAATGTTCTTGGTGTCTCTTGAACATTAGCGCCCTGGAAACTTTGTCTTAACTTTGAGTTTTTATGGTTACTTTGGGCAGCCACAAAGGATAACAAAACTGTGGCAGAGTTATGCTGGGAGAGGGGAAGCATGAGTCCTAAAGCATTTTAGGTACAAAGGCAGGTGGCTTCAGATCGACCACAGGTTACGAAATGGAAAAGCCCATTGTCGTTTTGGACTTTGCAGGGAGCCAAGAGTAAATAATACTTCTCATATAGCTTTAGCCTTGTGCTATCTTAATTGCAATCTCTGGTGAGATTTGGAGTTATGCGTTTTTAACAAGCAAACCATAAAATAAGGTTTAATCTCCCCAGAGCCCTGGAGTTAATTTATCTGTCCACAGGCTAAGATCTTTTTAAAGGTTAAGAATGCTTGGGTTTTCTTTCTAGGTCTCTGGATTGGCTGGAACACCTGCAGGTATCTCCTACGGCTGGCGGCTGGAATCTGGCTTTCATCAGTGCTAAAGACCCAAGCCTTAGGAAGCCCTGCAATAAGAATCAGGTGTTGGATCCTAGTAGTCATGAACCCTACTTTGTTCTGATGGAGAGGAATTGGTATTCCATAGAACTGCATCTGTGGCCGAAAATACACCTGATTTAGCCTTGTAAGAAATGAGAATGAGTCTTTCCTCTACAATTAGGAAATGCGGGTTTTGGGGGAAATCACTTAACCTCTCTGAACTTCAGTTTTATCATCTATAAGATGAGGATAATAAAACGCACCCTGGAGTCTTTCTAAGGATTCTTTGAACATTAAATAGTACACAGATGGCTTTAAAAAATGGTAAAGCACAAAATAGTTGTTAAGTGAACTTTCTTATCTAGTTATCCATCTAGGTGGAATTCTCATCTTCACCAAAAAAAGTACTTTTCCCATGAAGCCATGCCAGGAAGGGAAATTTTCAGATATTTAGAATACATCTAAAAATCAATCCTAGTCTCAGCTGGCCAGCAAAAATTCATTACCAAAATATGAAGAGAATAGGCCTTGGACCTAGGGCCTTGCAGAATAGATAAATGTAGGTAATCTCTGGTTCTGTTTGGTGGGGCCTCCTGTCCTGTTGGGAGCAGCTTTCCTGCCCTTGCCAACTTTAGGGGGATACGATGATTTTTCCAAATCTATACACTGGGAGTATCCTCTCATTCATCCTGCATAGCTGTATCCCCAGGAACAGAGTAAGGTGAGCCTTCCTGCAGTCCAGGTGGGGCTTTGGGGGAAGTCAGATTGATGTGGTCCAACATGACTGTGGACCACTTTCTAGTTTTGCACCAGCCCAAATTCACAGCCCCACTGATAGGCACCTCACCTTTGAGTTCCTTTATAACCGATGCACCTCTCCTTTCTTCCCAGCACATGGTGCCTTTCCCTGTCATACTTGGTACTTTCTGACTTGATGATCCTTCCGGAACTGCCTCTCCCTTTTATTTCCTGCTAACTTGTTTAATCGCTACCTATGAGATCATCATCACAAGCCACCTCTTTTAGGTTAACCCTATCCCTCCCAAACCCTTATCACCCTTTTCCTGCAAATCCCCCAATACGTATATATTTGATCTGGTTATTGTAATAACTCCTAGTCAAAGTCAGCCTGGTAAGGGATGGGGATGGTGCTTAGACAGAGATTCTGCCTTCTGTACTTTGCTTTCTGGTAGTTTTGCTACAATTATTCGCAGAGCAGCTTCAGACAAGTAGAGGCCAGGTTCAGCGGGTAGTGAAAGGGGAAGCTGGTGCCATGGCTCAGGGTTTCCTTTTGGCTATGCTTTTAAACATGTCTCACTCTTTTGATGGCAAGCCATGTGGCAAGGATGAAGGATTAGGGAGTATGTGTCAAAAAGGAACAGAATTGTTCCTCTAAAACACAGTTTTAATCCCATCACGCCACATCTCATAGGTCTTCCCTGACTCCCCATGACACAAAAAAGAAAATGCACACTCCTCATCCTGGGAGACAGGTCCTTGGATGGCGGCTACCTCACTGCCATCCCTCTTTCCCCTCTTCCATCCCCCTCTCTGCTCCAAGTATCCCTTCCAAGTCACAGCACCCAGACAAGCATGCACTAGATGATGCCCCTCCTCAGCATGCTCCATGCACAGCCCCGCCTTTGGAACACCCTTCTTTTGTCATCTTCCACCTTCCCAAATGTAATGCAGGCAGCGGAAACCATGCCTCCAAGAGGCTTTGCTCACTTCTCCCCCAGTTAGAATCAAGTTTGCCTTCCTGATGCCATTAAACCAAGTTGTTCGTTCTTTCTCTTACATTTACAGGGCTGAGCCACCTTCTGCTGCACTCATATGCAGAGTCACTTCCCCTCTAGGTTGAACGCTGTGGCATTCAGGGGCCATTTTCCCTCAAACCCCCTCCCTTCTTTTCTCCAAGCCTAATATTCTGGAGAAATGCCTAACCTGGCATTCTGGAGGAGTCACCATACCACTATGGAGTTGTTAGAGTTACGGAGTTCAGCTGCAGGGCACTGGGAAAACCCAGCTACCTTCCTGGCTCTTTCACAACACCTAGCTTTCCTGTCCAGGTTCAGGGCTTATTTCCCACAGGCAGGGCTCTCCATCCTCAGGATTTCCAACTAGGCAAGAAGCTGAGGCCTCTTGATGGGGACCTCTTCCTGCCATGACTTCTTGATCTGAGACTGGGGTGGGCAGCTGCCCAGGGAGGCCAATGGAAGGGAACTGCCCTCCATCTCTACCTTCCTCCTCCTCTACCTCCCTCACATACTTCCTGAAGATTCTCAGCCTCTTCTGTTTGCCTTTATCTGGGCTTTGGAGCTATTTGGGAGACATCTTGAGACAGCTGGAGAAACGGCAATAATCCAATTAAAGCGTCTGACACTCTGGACTGATGGCATCTTGGTGGGGAGGAGGCAGGCACACAGGTTCCGTCTGTGATATGTGTTTTAGTGGCCGTCGATACCTACAGGGAAAACACTTGCAGTAAGATTCGCAGATAAAAACTGGTGGCCTCTGCTTCCTCCCTGGGGTGTTTTCATAAGAAATTGGTTTCTGGGCAGAGAGGGGACAAGAATCGTTCTTTCCTTACTTTAAGGGCACTTAGAGGGGTTGGTAAAGGAAAATTTGGAGGGAGGGAAAGAACATATTAGAGAAGCCAGCAAGGTTTGAAAAGCCCAAAGTCTCCGTGACCAGGAATCTTTTCAGAATGAGGCGCTGTGTCCTTTCTGTCTCCATTCTCTCCCCTCTGCCACCTTCACTCCATTTTCTCCCTTTTCTTTTCTCCTTAGGTTATCGTTACTGTTTTATTTCTGGGAATTTCCAGGGTCTTCTGAGCGTAAACAAATGACAGGAGCTTTCCCTTGGAAATTAAAAGGGAAGGACTCATAATCTGACCACTATGCCTTTCATGGAAGTGGCTAAAGCTCAGTCAAAAGTCACCGGAGGGGCTGAGCTCTTGCCTAGCAACACAGTACCACCATTCCCCCAATTTCCTTAAGCTAGTGCCCCAGCACCCCTCCCATCCTCAGTCTGCTTCCATCATCCGTCTTCCAGCCCTGTGCAGTCCCCTTCCCATACACACCTGAGTCCAGGCCCCCAATCCCCCACAGTGCCTGAGGCTCCAGCTGGCTCCTGAACACCCTGCTCCCGGCCAACTTGACTGTGATAGCTGGACAAAGTTAAATGCTCTTCCCTTCATTATCAGAAAGAGTTTTATTCTGACTGAAGTGAACAATATGAAGAGACACTACAGAGCTCTGGCGGAGGATGAAAAGTTTCTTATATTCACAGAGTGGCACTTCAAAGTGTCCTGTGAAAAAGTTCCACTTTAATTAGGGGGAGGAAATTGCCATATAACTTAATTAATAGAAAAAAATTTCCCCTTAAATACAAGAAAGAAGGATGGCTTCAGAGACAGGGAGACAGGAACTGACAGAGAGTCTGGCCAGGCCTCCTTGCGGTCAACATAATGACAAACTTTATTTCTAATTTCTCTAAATGTGTCTTAGGGTCAATGAAGAACTCAAAAGTCACAGTGGGGTTTCTGTCATAGTGGCAGTCTCCTTCCTCCATTCCTGATGCTCTGGGTTTTGTGCAAAATAAAGTGAAGTCTTTAGAGAGTTATCTGTCTATTTCAGAAGAAAAACACAGCAATCTGTTTGATTTCAACTATCTGAGAAGTGTTTGCTGAAAGTGGTTTGGGAAAGTGGATCACTTGCTCCTTGTTGCACTAGAGTGCCCTTTAGGGACACTCTTTCTCCTTCAGGACCCCTGGCCTTGCCACCATGCCCACCTTCCTTCCACCCAATCTCTGGGAAAACACCTGGGAATTTGCCTGTTTCTCCCTCTCTCTCCACAATCATTTTCATGCTCTTCCTAATCATCTCTCAAACCTGTCGTCTTGTATACTGCTGCCATACAATTTACAGATAGATCCTAATTGGTCTTTCTGTATTCCTGCCCTCCCACTGGACTCCATTCTTCAGCTACCAGTCAGAGTGATTTTTATAATACATAAAATTACACCATTCCTATGCTCAGAACCCTTGGACAAAAATTAAGATTCGTTAGCAAAAGAATCTTTGATGCCTGCCAGGGTATCAGGGTCTTTCTAATTTTTGGAACATTCTTCCATACCACCTCCACTCACTGGGTTTTAGCCTACCACACTCCTAGCCATCTTTTCAGTACTAACTTAAACATTATCTACTCTGGGGAAAATTCGGAGACATCTACATTCAGTCTCCATGTTTCATTATCACATAGAATACACAGTTTTTTGTAACATACACCAGAAATGCAACCAATTAACTGTTTAGCCAAATACCTATTTGAGAGTTATCTTCTCCCCTGGCCTGTAAACTGGGTAGAAGCAGAGACCTCGCCTGGCTTATCATGACAGAGTCATGGCAAACATTATGCTAATCTCCACTGGGTCATTTCAATCTCATAACAAACCAATAGGGTGCATCGTTTTATAAAGTCCATTTTCCAGATGTGGAATTTGAAGCACTTAGGTCAGATATTGTCCAAAGTCACACAGGTAGTAGATGGTGGACATCTCACTCCTGGATCCTGCTTTTCATTGAAAAGTCAGGGACTCTAGTGCTCATGCAGGGTGACCACAACACACATTAATGGAAGAAGGAAGGGTACCAGGAGTAACGGATCTGGAAATAGTTGGAAGAGACGTGACAAAGGGTACCAGACATGATCCTATGGTCCCAGCCCACCAGACCATGTAGGTGACCTGTCCTGTTCAGCACAATCTGACTTGAACACTCCCAAGAAAGACCTCAGGCTTATGATGCCTAGAAATGCCTCTCTAGGGAAGGAGCATAACCTGACTTCATGTCCCACGAATGTGAAGACATGGGTTAACTTTTCTCTCCCCAATGTTGGCCTCCAATTCAGCTCCTAGCTCAATCATTTCCTTCAACCCGAGGAGATGCAGTAACTTAATTTTTGGAAGGAAACACAGAGATCGCCAACATCTGGCAGACACTGAGCAAATTACAAGCTTGAGATAGTTTACAGTTTCAACATTAGAGCTCACAATTTCCTCGGAGGACAGATCTTTTCTAAGGTGGGCTTTCTATGATGACTGTGATAAGAGCAAGTGGTGCATACGCACATAAAAAAAATTGAAGGTGAAATCCCAAGCGAAGGAGATGGTATCCAAGGTTGAATAAGTCCTATATAGTGCCCCAACAGGTGCATGCACACACCCCATAAGTAATAATGATTGTTTAAGAAAGAAATAAATTTTTTTCTTTTACTTTATGTCTTTTTGAAAGGTTGCTAAGTCACAAGGGCATTAATACTGCTAAGATTGTTGGACCTTAGTTACTTGGAGAAAAAAAAAAGGAACTATTAGAACTGTTAATTCTTTGGCCAGTGGGCATCATGAAAAACTATTGAGAAACTAAGGATGCTGTGAACCACCAAGTGTGGGAACCTCTGGAGTAAGGCTGTTAAGGGCATTCATGGTTGGGATTGATATATGGTAGAGGGGGAAGGACCACTCCCCTTAAGTAGGACCAACTCCATAGGACACAGTTCTCCCCCAGGGGGATTGTCATTTTGACAGATTATCTTACAGCGAGGTAAAGGAAGAGGGGGAAGAACCAGGTGACCCAGAACCAAGCCTCACTGGGCTCCAGCACAGAGTCTTCTCCCAGAGGTGCACAAGCATCCAGGGCAGACACAGCTGTCACAACCCAGCCCTGGGGCTTGAAGGACAGGTTTGTAATTGACAGTATCTCCGCTGCCCTCCGAGAGCAGTGCCTGGAGCCAGAGGTCTCTCCACAACAACAAAGAAAAGCTTCTTAGTCCCCGCGCTTCACGCAAGGCCGTCTGTTATCAGCCGCAGATGGGAGCCTCGCAGCCTCCCACTCCGGAGCGCTCGGTGGAAACCGGCTTGGCAGGTGGACAAAACGGACAAGATGACAAGCGCCGTTAAGTAGCAGCCCACCGGTTGTTGTAACGCATACCTGGGACTCTCCTCCTCTCCAGCTTGGCCTCTCCGCAGCAGCTCCCAGCTGAGGCCGCCGCGCCGGCGTTGGCTGCAGCCTCCCGAAGCCTCCAAGGCGGCCTCCCGCGGGACTCGCCTTCCAAGCCGCGGGTCCTTGCACGGAGAAAAAGACCTGCAGGAAGGGAGGCTTCCGGCTTGCTTTATTTTAGCTGCACGTCTTCACTCTCTCATTCCCATAGGGAGGCCACAGCATGCCAGGGGCCTCTCTCACATCCTCTTGCTCAAGGACTCCTGGGTGTTGCTGTGCACACCCTAAATATAATACAAGAAAGTTGGTGAGCGGCCTGGCGACCTCTGGAGGTGCTGGCCCTCCCTCCGCCCCCTCTACGGGCTGATGAGTTTAGGCTTCTAACTTGAGAAAAGCTGTCGTCCTCTGGGCCTTCTCTAACTACTTTCTCCCTCCCAGGCCAGGAGGACCTGGAGAAAACTGCTCAGGCTCTCATTCCTTCCTCACTCTATCTTCAAGTCGGGTCTGTCTGGCAGAGTGAGGTCTGCGCTGCCTGACAGCCGCAGTCAAGAGCTGCTTCCCACCCCCCCTAGGGGTGCAGCCCTGGGGAAGGGCGCGAGGGGTGACAGTGCTCGTTTGGGTGCACCCCGCATCCTGCATTCCGTAGTCTTGCAGCTCAGAAGCCTCCCTACTACCAACAGCAGGTCCTGAGCCCCTTGCCTCCCAAGCCAGAGATGTCTGTCACA